>OY783201.1:17658733-17907682 GCA_963678675.1 Xiphydria camelus
GTACTGATCGTGGCATTTGCATTTCTTCTACATCTTTTCAATATTATAACTTGTTAGTTTCAAAAGTTATGTTCTAGTAACATTTTACGTCGATTTCATCATGTAACATTAAAACTTATAATGTAATATTAATCCATACATATTTACAATTAATATATTTAAATCTTTATTCCGATTGAAGGGAATGAATGTGAATCATTAATTATCTTCATGTAATCAAAGCATCATTTTTTGTTATTGTCACATTTATGAGTACTATTACGAATTGTAATTCCCTGAATTTGAAAACTGCTTAATATGGATAGAGATGTTCGATTGAGTGATTACGCAATAAATTTTCTGCGTGGATTTTATACGTTTCTCATTTTGAAAATGAGCTTCCAATTTTTATTTGACTTCTATGTAGTTATTTTTGTGTGAAAAATGAACATGAATATTAGGAAAATTTGAGGGTTATGAGGTTCAAAGAAAATTACATTGGAGCTAACCAAAAATCGAAAGTTCGTTTTCAACATTGAAAACGTATACCATCCACGCAGAAAATCCATTGCTTAATCTCTCAATAGAATAGCACTATCCATGTTAAACAGACAACAACAAAATTATCTTTTGATTATATGAAGGGTGCTACTTCTCGTTTATGCTCAACCTTTTAACGGCGGGGGTGGTCGATATATCGACCAGCAATGGGACGATTAATATTTAATGTTTGTTCAGGAATAACTCCTGGTCAACTCATTACGATGCTGATGTCCAAATCGGTCTATTCTCAAATCCAAGATTCCCAAATCCAAAGTGACTGTTTTGTTGTTCTTACTATTTTGGCCTGAAAGTTGGTATGCTCACATTTTTTGATGTGCACACAGAGTACGAAAAAAAAAGATCCGCAAATCTCACCATCAAGGCCGATTTGGACATCAGCATCGTAATGAGTGACCCCGGAAACCCCCGAGTACCAACGACTGACAGTTGCATAACTGATGGTACCCGGACCAAACGCGTCGTTAATGTTCTTGGCCGCTTGGCGTGCACTAGTGTTCTTTTTGAACTCGTACAAGATGACCACTCGAATTCGTGTTTCGTCCATTTTCACGACTGTTCATTTGTTATCGACTCCCACGCGCTTACATATATTATTCTGGCTATACCTCCTAGAATGTTCTATAACATTCTAGTATGGAAACTTCCAGAAGCCGTTTAAATAAAAAGAAACCATGTACATGTTAAAAGTGTCTCATTAAATTCTTGCCAACCCGATAAATATAAGGTATCCACTTTTTTCTTGTATTTGCAGTATTTTGATTTGAAGATTAGACATATCCCCACAAAGTTCGACCTTAAAAAATTTAATTCCTACTTAATTTCATTTCTAATTAAATTTAGATATATACTAATAAGATGTACAGAGACAATTTTTTCCCAAAATAGTACCTAAATCTATTATTTGACTTATTTTTACGATACAAACAACAACGGAGGTATTTAACTAGCTGGTCGGTATTGAAAACTTTGCACTTGTAATTTTTAAATAAATTTTTTCAATAGAAGTGACAACGTTCTGAAGAAAATTACTGTTTATCAATGCTTTATGTTTAGGAGGATCTTCGCGAGGCAAACAAGAAACTACAGGCTGGTATAACGAAGACTGGTATCGATTCTCACCAGGAAAAGAAGCAGTTAGATGATCAACGACGCCAAATAGAAGAGCAAAGGAGACAAATGGAGGAGCGAGATAAATCGATAGACCAAAAGAACAGAACATTGGAGGAGAAGGAGAAGATACTTCAAAATCACGACCAGGAGCTCAAAAAGCGTAAAGCAAAGATAGACCAACTCGAACAGCAACTACAAAGGGTATGAAATTTATTCAAATTAGCCCATTCAATACATTACGTACAATCTGTCCCTTTCAATACACGCCAGCGTAGCGGGTTGCATATCGGTTGATGCCTCCGATCCGCTGCAGGGGCCATGCGCCTGTGTCCGGCGCCAGGCGGGTAACCGATATGCAACCCGCTACGCTGACGTGTATTGAAAGGGGCAGATTGCATACGAATATGAATGTGTTTCTTAAATTCTTCAGATAACTAAATCATTTTGAAAGTTTGTATGAGAAAAAGCCCACAAAAATTGTTTATGGAAAACCGTTCCACTTTAAAAAGAATGAATATCAAAAAGTAGATGAAAGCCTTTACATACACTAAAAAAAAAGTATTAATATCCAAATGTAATGTCATATATACAAAAACCGCGCGAAAAAACAGACTATTTTTTTCTCGAGGCTACGTCAAACTATGTTATTTTATCATATTTTAAGAATCCCCACCAAAGATCAGTATGATTAAAAATTTGTTAGAGGTCACTTACGAATTAAAAAAATTTTTTAAACAATGAAAAATCGAATTTTTGTTTTTATTAAGATGTTCTAGGGGGGGTTTAGTAGGGGGTTTCAGGGTGGTATTGTCAATTTTGATTTAAAATAAAGGTCGATTTATTAATATAAAATAAAGAAACAAAAGGTACATGATATTACGAGACGATACTGGAGGAGGTCCGTACTCTCTGCGTTTCTCCGATGCATTGCTCTAAGGCCCGGTATTATACAGTCCGGTTGACCGAAGGTTGTGCTTCAAGCGGTGCGGGCGGTTAGGGGCCGTCCATAACGGCGCACCGCACATCGCACCGCACATAGCCTCGCCCATAGCATGGAGCAGTGCTCATAGTGACGCCTCGCATCTAGCCTAGCCATTCAGTCATACTAGTCATTCTAACAGGAACTATAATCCACTTGTCTCTACCAAATTACAGAATCATCGTTCGGTTTAGAGTAAGTGACAGCAAAGCTACATAGGTGTGTGTGTGTGTGTGTACCGGGTGTTCTCAAACCTCTGACCCAGAGGGGGGGAGGGGACCCTATGTTCATTAAAAAATTACGGACACAATGCAATTGATTTTATTGAAATCCGTTAAGAACTTGCGGCGAAATTAATTATTAAAAAGTAATTAATATTTTGAATTCATTCGGCATTGATGACGTCATATCAAGGCTCATGAGGATAATGTTTATAATAACGATAGCAAATGCGATTATCTTAATTGATATATTGATTAATTGATATATGACATCATCAATTCCGAATAAATTCAAAACATTTATAACTGTTTAATAATTAATTTCTCCGCAAGTTCTTAACGGATTTCAATAAAATCAATTGCATTATGTCCGTAATTTTTTAATGAATATAGGGTTTTTCTCTCTGGGTCAGAGGTTTAAAAACATCCTGTATATATTGAACTGTATTAAGCCATTGACCTTGAAATTTTTTAATCCTTTTTCTTTAATTTTTTAACCTTCCAGCGGAAGATGAGATTTCACCTCCGTGAACTGTCTCTCATTCAGAAGTCAACGCTGTTACATGTAATCATAGCAAACTAAAAACAAATTATCAATTTTAGGGATATTTATGAAGTAAATAGAATAATGTTTAATTGCAATCACTGAAATGAATGACCTACTATCGAAATAAGCAAAAACTACTCGATATCAGGCACTTATGTGAAGGAGCAGCGAAAGTACAATTTATTACCCGACTACCGGGAGAGGTTCCATCATTTAACAACCGAAAAAAAATAAAAACGGCGGGTCCAACGGGCGTGGTGTAAATAGAATACCCAGTCTAGAGACAGCGACACGCGTCGGGGTACCTCGAGTCGCAAGCGAAGAGCCACTCGACCGCGCGCGCGTGCTCAAATTTCAGGAGCCTCGCGGGAGGGCACGGAAACCCTCTGCCTTTCGCTCTCCTCGGACAAAGTGCAGACCCGCAATAAATTCAACTATTGCGGTGCACGTGCACTTGTCCGGGGACGGCACCAATCGGACGAAAAAACATTACCTGAATTTTTTCAGATTTTTTTCACGCGCCGTTAATGGTATAAATCGATTTGAAAAATAAATTTTAACTTTAAAGTTTCAAGTACCTATACATGCAAATTTTAGTTTTTTCTCAATTTTTCAAAGAAAATATATAAAAATTTTTAAGTGACAATAAAAGGCATTTTCTTACAAGAAAGTGAAAAAAACACCAGAAAATATTTATTTCGCCAATGCGACAGTCGATTTTTCTTAAAAAAATTCAGTACATTTGAAATCAATAAAAACTGTGTAGAAAATATGTGGTAGTGGAAGGGCCATTTCTTCATGAAGAAAAAAATACTTCTTAAGTTTTTTGTCTTAAAAAAATTTTTTTTTCATCAGAAAATGTTTTTTATCCTTCTATGCATCTATGCATAGAAACAAAGAACATTTTCGGATTTTTGAAAAAATGTTTAAGAGAAAAAACTAAAAAGAATTCGTTTAAAAATCAGAAAATTTTCTTTATCCTTCTATGCATAGATGCATAGAAGGATACATAACAGTCCGATTAAAAAAAATATTTTTAAGAGAAAAAACTTAAAGAATTTTTTTCTTCATGAAGAAATGACCCTCCCACTACCAAATTTTTTTCTGCACAGTTTTTATTGATTTCAAATGTACTGAATTTTTTAAGAAAAATCGAGACTGTCGCATTGGCGAAATAAATATTTTCTTGTGTTTTTTTCACTTTTTTGTAAGAAAATGCCTTTTAATGTCACTTAAAATTTTTTGTATATTTTTTTTTGAAAAATTGAGAAAAAAACAAAAATTGTCATGTATACAAAGTTGTTTATGAGATTAATAGTATACTTGAAACTTTAAAGTTAAAATTTATTTTCAAATTGATGTATA
This sequence comes from Xiphydria camelus, assembly GCA_963678675.1. Taxonomy (NCBI): domain Eukaryota; kingdom Metazoa; phylum Arthropoda; class Insecta; order Hymenoptera; family Xiphydriidae; genus Xiphydria; species Xiphydria camelus. The sequence goes on from OY783201.1 coordinate 17,663,499, forward strand.
CCATTAACGGCGCCTGAAAAAAATCTAAAAAAAATTAGGTAATGCTTTTTCATCAAGTATGACTATGTAAATAAAAATCAGATTTTTTTGAGACCCTCATGAAAAAGGTGGCTGTCTTGACAGAGAATGCCCCATATGGTAATTTAGATTAGAAGAGTAGCAGAGTGCCTGTGCAATCTGGGGTCAAAGAAGGAGAAAAAAAGTGGAAGACCATCAAATGACACAACAATTAATTGATGAAAAAATAAAAAGAGGGCCAGCAGCTCGTATCCCTCCAATGAATATTAGAAACGACGAAGCAAGTCATTGGATAAAATACTCGTACGATTCCTCAAGACAAAGGTGCAAGTTTCCTACTTGTGCAAAGGGTTTACCCATTTCAAATGTGACAAATGTGGAGTGTTTTTGTGCCTCACAAGGCAAAAATTGTTTTAGATTAGGTATTTCATTCTCAGTTTGTTCTGTAATGTTGCAAATATGCAACATAATTAGTTTTATTAACAGTTGCATGCTGTAGTTAATATGCGGTAATTTGTTTTTTGTTTCAATAAGCGTTAAAATTTAATAAATATTTTTAATAATATTTTTCACTAATCAGATATATAATCGAATACGAAAAATAATGTTTTCATTTATTTAAAAAAAATCATGCAATGATACGACGGAGCACTGGGAGATGTGCGATGCTCGAGGCTCGAAGAAATACCAAGCTCTATTTCTTGCGCGAGGGCGATGGTACCATGCCATGTGCGAGGCGAAGGGCCGTGCGCCGTTATGGACGGGCCCATCTCTTTCCACACGCGCGCCTATTTACCTCGCCTGTACCAGGCTAAGGGCGGTGCGAAGTGCGGTGCGCCGTTGTGGACGCTCTATTCCTTGTGCGAGGGCGAAATGTGCGAGGCGAAGGGCCGTGCGCCGTTATGGACGGGCCCATCTCTTTCCACACACGCGCCTATTTACCTCGCCTGTACCAGGCTAAGTGCGGTGCGGGGGTCGGTGCGATTTGCGGTGCGCCGTTATGGACGCCCACTTAGCCTACCGTTTGCGAATACGTTAACCGCGCGCGCGCGCGTCGGACTTTATAATACCAGCCCAAAGATGACCTGTCGTCACCTATGCCTCAGCCTTTCAACGGTGGAGCCCCTTCATCTACAAGAGGTCCGCACTCCAACTGCCCAGGTAGCAGTGGCACGTCAAACTCACGTCAATATTTCGTCACTCGATTCGTCGAAATAACGTGATTAGTTCGGTTATAATGTCGTCATAAATGACGTGATTATGTCTCGTTAAAGAGACGTCATACTTCGACGTCAATATGTCGTCACTATAGTCACGTTTTATTTACGTTCGTTTTTATTGATTCGGGTCGTCATATTGACGTTAAAAGTTACGTGATAATGCCATCCTAAAGACGTCACACTTTAAAATCTTATTCTCAGTGAAAAGCTTTGCAATATTATTTAAACTCAAGGAAATTTTAAAGAAGAGTGTAAAAAATGTAAGTAAAGCTCTAGTCGCAATATTGTTAAACAGTGAAATATGATCATTAGAATTACAATAATAGGCATTGAAAAATATTAATACACAATTGCATATTCGAGAAATAACATCTACATATATTTGAGAATATACATATATATGTACGTAATACATATTGTATGTTAAAACTTCTAACGTACGGTATGTGTATAACTTCTAACGTACGTGTTATGTATTTCGGTACTATTGAAGGATATTATACATTAATTATTCCTAAGTATAAATCGAGTGTATTAAAGGCAACGAAACCCAACAATCTTTATCATTCTTTTGAGTAATAGGTAGAACTAGACATTTAGCAGTAATAACGTTGATAGGCCATGTTTCATAATCATTTGAAATTCCTGTGATGACATAAATATCTAATTCTTTAGAATCTATTGGATTACAATATAATGATGTATGAAATGAAAATCGTTTCCCGACTATCGTAAAAGAATTGTTGTGATCCATCAAAATATTATGAATTTGCACAACTGATCTAGATTCTTTTATAAGGCAATACGAATCAGCTTTAGAATATGCATGGACAGAAATCTGGAAATTCTGCAAGCGTAGTTGTTTAAATTGTTTACTGTTTCTGAAAATAATATTTGTAGGAAGAGGGCCACAGTTATATTCAAATTTAGGAATTATTGGTCCTTTTAATTTGATATTTTCATTAATAAATGCACTTTCAATTTCACTTATACGGCGGCAAATTTGCTGTAGTGGTCTATTAGGTGACTTCACTAAGCGTTTAATTTGTCCTAAAAAGTTTTCGAAAACAAACGCTGAGAAATTATCCAAAGGTCCATACATTTCTGCATCATCGCTGAGGTGAGATAACATATGAATATTATGAATTAAAAATTGTTTGCCATACAATTTTTCACAATGCTTAACAAATACGTTTAAAACATTGCCAGCAGTCCTGCAGCCGAATGTGGAAATGTGTTTGTATGAAATCAGAATAGTAATAGCAGAATGAAAGAGCAAGAAATGTTCATATATCGAGGGATCTACGATATTTCTTAATACAATCGGACCTAGGTATAATACAAAAGTTCTAAATTCTGTTGCTTTCCAGCGTGGCAATTCTTCCAAGCTGCGGGGTTTGCGGTTAAACTCTACAGGAATGTAAAATCGCGATGACAATAAGCGTTCTGATAATAGATGAACTGATCTACTGCCTAGGCGGACTTGTAAAGAACCAGAAATCCAAGTATTTAATAACTTTTTAGCAACACCTAAACATACATTATGCATATAATCTATGGGGAAATTTGACACTAATCCTATTGTTGGAATTTTCGATAAAGGTGAAACGCCTAAGTGGTGGTCGCTATCTATTTGTAGAGAGAATGAAGTATCAGTTCTCTTAGGCGCATGAATACCTTGCAATGTAACTCTTCCATCGACATACTCGCCAGATTCTGTACATTTTTCACAAGAAGAGTATCCGCCATGAGATTTTATACATTTTAAGTATGCCCTAGCTGGAGCATCGCAAACGAAGCTATGTAAAGTGACAATATATTTTTTGTTATCAAGTTTAATGCCATTTTCCAATAAATGACTAAGATCATTTACAAAATTTTCTAAAAACTCGGTTAGTGGCTTTGGTTTGCCGTTGCCACAAAAAATTCCAACAACAAAAGGTTGACATTTTATTTTTTTTATTAACCCCAAAATAGGCCACAACTGCGTTTTCGAACTTGCAAATAAGGGCAAACCATCAACATTGAAACTTATTTCTATTACATTACTAGAAATATCCTTCAGATATGGGGAAATTACTTTTTTAATTCCATTCAATAAACCCAAGTGGCAGTATTCCCCGTTTTCTAGTTTCTTAGTGTCTATATTTAATTTAGTTACTAATAAACTTCGTGAATCAAGCGGTAAATCTGGATGATAGGGCGAAAGAATGTGTAATAGATCATTAACTGTCGAGCGAGGTACATTCCTAGTTATTGCCCAAAGTCTCAGCTTCTGAGAGAGATCAGGTGTTTCAATCGTACTGCTACTATCGGAAAGCATTTCAAAAGTATCATTGTTATAGACTAATTCTGATGTGGTAGCACTGTCATTCAAAAATACGCGATTCATGTGGGTACTATTTTGAAGTAGCGGTGAAACATTGCTATCACAATCGCTTCTATATACATTTTCGCTTTTATGATTATGTGCAATAGACTCCTTCGTTACTTGAATTCTATTACTTTCCTGTTTTATTTCATGTAATGCATTTTCGACAGCTTTTGCAATTTTTCTATTCCGCTGACGTTTCCCTGTAGTTGCATTTGTCGTCTTTCTGCTCATTGTTTAAGGATTCTGTTTCTTCAATTCTTGAATTTTGTACCGTTGAGGTGCGTGTTTAAGCCAAATTTTGATACTGTCGTTGATTTCTTGTTCTGAACAATCAGTTGAGTTTATTGCACCTGGAATTAAACAATTTCAAACAAGTTTGTTAAACATATTGCCACTCAAAATACAAGAGTAATCTGTTCCACCACTCTGATGTGTAATGGGAATTTGTAGCGGCACGCAGCATAACTCATTCTTCAAAGTATGTCAGAATACTTACGAACGACGGCAGTCTTCAACTTTAGTTGTGAAAAAACTTTCTTATCTGCACGCTTGCCAAAGAAACTATATTCTTTTGCGAGATTGTCTGTTATGCATCGACGTAATATATTATTTACTTTGGATGATGTGTTTTTACCGCCCAATTGTGATAGGTATGTAGACTGAAACAAAACGTTATTCCTTTTTTGTATAGGCTTATTTATGTCTGGAAATATGTTGTGATGTGACTTTTGAAATTGAGTTAAAGTGATAAATTGAATTCTTGAATTGCGGTATACGTATATGTATGCTATTCATATGATTTACGAAGTATGATAATAAAAAGAAGTAATCAAATATAGAGAAGCTTGAATCAAATTATATGTCAATATGTTTATAAGTAAAGAGACAATTCTTACGAAGCCAATCAAATTTTCTTTTTCTTCTAAATAACGTTCGAATCCATCTAGATCATCAGTAGTATTAATCGGTAAATTTGATGGTAAATGTGCTGCTTGACATTGGTTTAACGTGGCAGTTGTTGACTGCTTTTCAATCCATCGAAGTATTTGGGTATTTTGTTCTTTTATAATAAAAATTTCTCGTAATAACTTCCGTTGAAACACTACAATAAATTAATCAAAGTATTGGTAAAAATATATAGACATACGTCTGTTAATTTTCCTACATAACATCTGTATATTAGGTTGGCGGAAACGTTTTGTCGTATTGCAATATGTGCAGGCAATTTTACCCGCACATATTGAAATATTGGATTTCAAATATAATTACCATAGGCTTACCGATATTATTAACATTATTTGCTGCTAGGTCATCTAAATCATTATTCAAAGTACCGGTAGATTGCGATACTTTTGAAAGATGAGAGATCGTTGAATGAGATGGTTGAACTGAATAATCATCATCATTTCTTGTATTAATAGAATGTGGATCGGAATTAACTAAAAAATATTCAGATCATACATTTCTAATTCATACAAAGATATGATACAAAACTGTTAAATAGCTTATTTCATGTAATAAGATTGCTCGTAATTGTTGGATCATGTCCATAAAATGATACAAATCAAGTTTTAAATTTCCTATAATTATTTAATGAAGGCTCAATTTGAAAATCTTCTTAAATTTATCGAAATGCCAGCGCGAAAAATATAATCAGCCATGTTCATTAATAATTCTTCAGGTGTACGTACCATCCTCTCCCAGTTTCAATCTTTTGCACTCAGAACCAGACTTTTTATAGATTTCTACCTTCGGTGGTCTAGGAAGAAGACTGATATTTTCTTCGTCACTCGAATCAGACAAAATTTTGCGGGTAGCAGAGACTTTTCTCTTCCACGATTGCTTTTTTTTTGGTGTTTCAATACCTGACTGTATATCTGAGGTTACTTCGGCTTGTTTTATTTTATACGAAGCTTTTTCAAAATCATCTGTATAGAAATATAATGATTATAGTTTTTTAATATCGAATTGAAGAATCTGATGAAATAAAAAAAAATGTTATCGAACGATATCTCGTGCATTCGTTCAGCGCTCAACCATATCACAAAGAAAAGATAATGAGGAGCTCCAAAAATTCGGCTTTACGTTGTTATCCCCCTTTTGTTAAGAAGGAATAAGCATATGTGTGTACTTACCGCACTCAAAAAAACGACGGCAAATACCATACACTGTCCAGGTCTCCTCATCTGGATTTTCCCCACGTTTTAATAATTTATTGTATTCATTTTGCGTCTTGCATGGTGGCCACAAGACTTCTTTTTTTCGTGGCGTTAACCAGCGGCTATTTACTACAGCTATGCCGCCTGCACATTCCTCGGAAGCAGAAAACTCGACGCCTACATATGTCATTATACGCGACGTCTTATACAGTCACTCTTTTTTCGCTCGCTCTCACTTTTATTTTCCTGTCACTTTGCTGCTTTAAGAAATCGTATATGCACTGCACTGAAAATGCCACGAATGTTCGAATATCGTTTGAACTGTACGGGACTACCGACGTGACTGAACCGAAATTTTCAAACTCAAAGAAATAAACCGTTTCTGCCGTGGTGACGGTACGTTAGTATAGGGAAAGACCCACCTCGGTCTACGGCATTTGGTCAGCACATGGAACTCATTAAACGCGGATACCAAGGAAAGTGGCAGGTAACACGGGTACCCGCAATGCCGTGATTTTCTATTCCGTTGGAGTTCTTGTAAAAAGTATCCCGCAGAGGTATCAAGGGAAAATCCCGTTTATTTCCGTTATTTGTAATTTTATGAAAATATATTTCAAATAAAATTTGTTTGGTATTGAAAGATACATATGGTAGATGCAACAGATTTTCAATGACACGCATTATTTACGAGATATGAAGGTTACTTTCATCTTTTTAAGTGGAATTCGGTATTTTAATTCCTACAAAAGTAGTAGAGCTCGTCAAGATGAACAAAAAAAGGTAAAAGGTGAAATGTCCATTCGCTGAACCGTTTGTGAGATATTTCCGCTCAAAGTACAAGAGTAAATTTCGCTGGGCGCTGGAAACTTAGTCGCACGCAGCGCAATTTACTCTTGTACTTTGAACGAAAATATCTCACAAACTTTTCAACTGATGGGTATTTCATCTTATACATTTCTTACAGTTACACACCTGATTATGCGTAGGGAAATAATAAATTATGTGACTGTTTCGTCAACAAATTACGTGAAAAAAACGTCATTTCAATGACGTCATAATATGATCTTCAAATAACACGTGATTAAAACGTCGAATTTAAGGCATATGACGTCGTCGACGAACAATCACCTTCAAGCGACGTGAATATGACGTGTCACTGCTACCTGGGTGCACCGCATAGATTTGAAATATTTACTCTCTCTTGCTTCTCTACAAGAGGTCCGCATTCCTAGTTGGCTTACCGCATGGCTTTTAAATATTGACTCTTATATTTTCCCGTTACGGTGAATATTCATACATCAAAAGTTAATGAGCTCTTCAAAATTTCAAATTTTCAAAAATAATTTTGAAAACTTGTCCGTTCACTACTATTGATATTTTCGAACGACTTTTAAATATTAATATTAAGACAGTATCCTTGTTCTATGTGTAATTCAAATCATAATGAATGAAATACAATGGGACAAGAAGAGAAATCGAAAAGAAGCATCGAAATTAAGAACAAATATCTTGATTCTAGTGCTTTTTTCATTCTTTCTTCTTTGGGAAAAGGAAGCATTGAAATTATGATAAAATATCTGAATTTCAATGCTTTTTTCAATTTGTCTCTTGTACCGTTGTATATCTTCCTTCATTATTATTTGTGTGTGAATTAAACATAAAATAAGAATGAAATCTCAATATTAATATTTAAAAGTCGTGTTATGTGTTAGAAGAATAAGTATTGTATAACTTGTAGAGGTTTGAAGAGTTCTGTCTCTTATATACGTATGATAAGAGCGCTTTTCATTGGGTGTTTCCTGGATGTACGCTGGACTCAGTTTGGACTATGAGTCGGACGATGATTAGGACAATGAGTGGAGAGGAATTTTCTGAAGGTACACCCGGGGACTCGGATTCTGCTTCTAGTGACTTTCTAAAATGTCATTTTTAAACATACTAGCCAATGAGCAATTAATTCTCATTCCCTCATTAGCTACGGTGGCATTTACCCTCGTTAATGAAAGCATGAGGATCGATTAATCATTGGTTGGTACGTTTAATAATAACGTTTTAAAAGTTCCCCAGAAGCAGAATCCGAGTCCTCTCTCGAGTATACCTACATATTTCGTTGCCTTATCTAGATTATACATTCAGAGGTCGCTTCCGTAAGCGGATAATACGAATATATAACAGTCGCTCGAAAATATTAAAAGTAGTAAATGGACAATTTTTCAAAATTATTGAGCGACCTTTAATAATTCATATTTTGAGCTGAAGTTTTGAGGGGCTTAAGTTTTGAGAGGTTCATGTGTGGATATTCACCGTAACAGAAAAAAAATTTAATAAAAAAAAATTCGATTTTTCAGTTTTTGAAATTGTCAAAATTCGTGAGCGACCTCTAGAAAATGTTGTATCGTGCCGATCTTTGGTGACGATTCTTAAAACATGATAAACTAACATAATCGTCAGATGCCACCCCAATGTATACATGGTGGACCAGTTTAAACGTCATTTTTTTTAATATGTGATAGAACAACAAAAAAATAGACTTTCATAAGAAAATTTTTTTCAAAAATGTTTCCTAACAAAGATACAGGGTGTCAAAGTTTCGAAAAAAAATGGTTTTCTCATCATAACTTCTAAACTACTTGATCGATTTCCATGAAATTTCGCACACAGGCTAATGTAGAACAGCTCTAAGTAATAATTAAATAATTTTAAAAAAATCTCCAGTGGCGTAGATACTGGGGGACGGTACCCCCCTTTCCCCCTTCCCAATCTTCGGCGCCACTGGATATTTTGCAAAGAAAATTTAATTATTGGATTCCCCGTTTAATTTAAAGAAAAAAATCTCAAAAACGAAGTCACAAATCAAAAATTTGCAACGGCGATTTTTTTCTTTAAATTAAACGGGGAATCCAATAATTAAATTTTCTTTGCAAAATATCTAGTGGCGCCGAAGATTGGGAAGGGGGAAAGGGGGTACAGGCCCCCAGTATCTACGCCACTGGAGAATTTTTTAAAATTATTTAATTATTACTTAGAGCTGTACGACATTAGGCTGTGTGTGAAATTTCATGGAAATCGATCCAGTGGCTTAAAAGTTATGATGAGAAAACCATTTTTTTCGAAACTTTGACACCCTATATCTTTGTTAGGAAACATTTTTGAAAAAATTTTCTCATGAGAATCTATTTTTTTTTTGTTGCTCTATCACATATCACAATTAATGGAGTTCAACCTAGCTTTGGCCTGCTCGCAACCCTATAAATTAAAATAAATATCTCAAAAACGAAGCCATAAATCAAAAATTTGCGAGGGTGATTTTTTTCTCTAAATTAAACGGGGAATCCAATAATTAAATTTTCTTTGCAAAATATCCAGTGGCGCCGAAGATTGGGAGGGGGAAAGAGGGGTACCGGCCCTAGTATCTACGCCACTGGAGAATTTAAAAAAATTATTTAATTATTGCTTAGAGTTGTTCTACGTTAGTCTGTGTACGAAATTTCATGGAAATCGATCAAGTAGTTTAGAAGTTATGATGAGAAAACCATTTTTTTCGAAACTTTGACACCCTGTATCTTTGTTAGGAAACATTATTGAAAAAAATTTTCTTATGAAAGTACTTTTTTGTTGTTGTTCTATCACATATAAAAAAAATGACGTTTAACCTGGTCCACCCTGTATACATTGTAATAGTTTATATATTTTCTGTTCATTGTATTCGTAACACACAAAAAATTACTTTGTAATATCGCGGTAAATATACAATACGCTATTATATATGATTATATATCTTTTTTGTATTGTAATACATAGTTAATAACAACATAATTTATCTTTATTTTTCATACCATTTTCAATGCCCCCGATAGTTTCAAGGATTGCGAGATCTGTGAATTTTTTTGTACATTAAATTCACAGATAAATTTTTAACAAGTTTTTATTTTTACTCAATGATGTAATCATCACTCATTATCAACGACTTTTTGCTATATAGTGTGCAAAGGGTATAGCCGGATAAGCATATGAAATCAGGCCCGGCCTGATTTTTTTTCCCCATTCAGGTATATTTTGTGTTTATACATAAGTAAGCTCTCTCTAAATTTTTAGACCAAAATATTGATTTATAGAATCAAAAATTATCACCAAAAAACTAAAAAACTAAAATATTGTTTATCTCAAAAACTACTCGACCGATTTCGCACAGAAAATATATATTATATGCACCGTCATGTAGCTATATTATAAAAAAAAGTATTGGATTGTTTCGCTCATAAAGAAAGAAAAACAAGTTTGAATTTTTCAATAATTTTTATTTTGCATATGAAAAATAACACCCCCGCCCTTTTTTTTTATACAGATTCAAACATGACTAAACTATGATATATAATTTTTACAAGATGATTGGCGTGGGATAACAAGTAGAAATAAATTAAAGAAAATAAAACAACTTTGCTTCAACCGTTTTCTTAACGTAATAGATAGCGGAAAACGGCGGAAACAAAGTTGTACACCTATTAATTCGAATTTTTACTTAAAAAAAGTAATAGTATTTATTTACAAGTACTTTTTACTAACGAGAATACAATTGACTACTTGTAATATATTATGTGTACCTACATATAAATCGAAATTAAATCAAATTATAGGGTACTGACATAGAAGCTTCGTTTCAATCTTCGTCGCGTCGAATTATCATTGGCAAGAGTTGTTTCTACGCAAAAGTATTGCTGTGTTTGCGGATCAACAGACAACAGAACTGTCATTCCTTTTGAAGCTCGGAAGCAGGTGTATGTTTAAAGAAGAATATTTATTCCTATTGGAAATCGATGCTGCAAAAATCATTTGATCAAAGAAAAGTTCTACGAAGACGATCTACGCCTTTTAAAAGTGGTCTCTAACTCAAGATTTGTAGAAACCTCCGATCTACAAAAATTGTTAGAAAATCTTTCTGTAGACAGCGATTCTACACTTATAGAAAAAATAGGTAATTTTTCTTATCCTGAAGATCAAGTGGTTACTGACTGGTTTTTCATATGAAAATATAAATGAAATACGAAATATGCTTTCTTCTATGCGCGATAATGATAATCGATCAGTCTTTCAAGCTGTTGTTGTTTTCCTTATCAAATTAAGAAGTGGAAATTCAAATAGTATGATTTCTTCCTTTTTACAGTTACAACGTGAACAACTTTTCTCCGATGATTTTGACGAAGTTTTGACATCGTTTGAAAAAGATGTTCTCCCTTTTAATTTTGGTTTGAATAGTGTTAAGAGAGATAATCTCATAGAAAATGAGACTTCGAAAATTGCTAAAGAACTCTTGAATTCAGACCGCGAATTAATTCTTATTTATGGCGGTACGTACATTAGACATCAAAAAAGTTCTAATAATGAGTATCAGCGCAAATCATACTCTGGCCAAAAAAAGTACCTTTATGCAAGCCATTTACAATTTGCACGACAAATGGTTATATTGTCGATATGTTAGGTCCTTATTTGGCAAATGTCAATGATGCAAAGATTCTAGATGATATTTTTAATTCTTCGCCGGAATTAAGAAACTTGCTTCGTAGAGGAGATAAATTGGTCCTTGTGATAGAGGCTTTCTGGATATTATAGAACATTTAGAAGAGCAAGGTTTTGAAGTACACATGCCTGCATTAAAAGGAAAACGTGCTCAATTGTCGTGTGAAGACCCTAGTCGAAGATTTTGACCTATTCCATTCTGAATATTCCATGCTTTAAGGTCTGTTTAGACCTGGGTAGACCTGGTAGAGTCTTAGAATACCTGTAAAGGGATTTTCCTCTAAAACACACACACACACACACACCTGAGTTGTCCTGATATGTAAATATGGCCTTCACTGTCCTTAATAAGTCCGATATATTCTTTCAAGCTAGTCGACGTCCTAACACGTGCTGTTTAGCTCTTTTTCGTATAATTTCAAATTCATAGATAATCAATTAAACATTCTGAACGGAAAACTATTTATAGGTAGCCTTGAATTGAAAGGAAAAGGGGGGGGCAATATATTAGCAATTTTATTAATTCCTCTCTCTCTATAATGTTGATAAATAAATCAATAAATAAAAATATACACATTTTTGTGAATGAATAAAATATAGATAAATAAAACAAAAATTTAATTTTCTTCATTGAAAGAGGAATTATTATAGCGGGAAAGGGAAAGAGTGAGGAATATGATGTTCGTATTTTCTCAACTCATTTCCCTCTCTCTTTCAACGAAAAGAATATAATAAAAATCTGACTCAAAATTTACTATCATTTTCATAAATTAAGTTATTTAATACATTTAGTGGTTTTTAAATAATAATTAATTAATAGGGAACTTGCCTGTGTCAGATTTTTAAATACTTTTGGTATTTATCTACTCTTTAAACCTTAACAATAGGTATTTATAAAAAAGAAAATGATCAGTTATCTTGTTTAAATATTTTGTGATAGTTTGTGTTCAATTAAAGTTTGACATGTGGCGACCCGTCATGCTCTGGCGGCCTGACGCCAGATAGCGCCGACCCTCTCGGCCCTCGGCTCGCGGCTTCTGGCCCCCGGCTGTCGGCTCTCGGTAGTAAAACGGCGGTAAATTACTACCCTCTCTCTCCACAAAAACAGATTCTCTGTAAAAAAAGGCGGCATGTTCATTCAGCGCCAACAAAAATTGATACATAAAATACTCTCCAAAAAAGATTTGAAATCAATTAAGAGATCGCCATGTTCCAGATTTATATATAAAAAGTAAAAGGCATCATTTGGAAGGAAAATTATTATAAATCAAGTTACTAAAAAATTCGACTAAAAAAATGTATAAACAAATTTTAATAAAAAAGAACTTGCCGCGTTTAACCCTGTAATGCACATGTCCGCCTCAAGGCGGACATTATCTATATTATCTACATCCCCATTATAGGTACAAATATATTTTAAGCGCCTTCTCTCGTGAACGACTCAGCCTCAAGGTGGGTTTACACATATATGGAAATTTCGCTCGCACAGCCGATTCTAACGTGTACGTGTTTGTTACCGAAGAAAAAAATGTACAAGTTTTCATATTTTGTCCACTATACCGAATAATTGGCAGTACTTGGACGGTGCTAGAGTGATTCATAAATTGCACTGCCGAAGTCAAATTCAGAGAAATTCAGAAGGCCCCCGCCTGCTCGGTTTCCCGTGCGACATTCGGTATACTGGTGGTATCATATAAGTGTATAAATTTATTTAAAATCATAAGTGCATAAACATCGAGTATAATTCTGTCTGAACTATTTATTTTGAAGAAAATAAACGCGGCGTTCTTTTTTATTAAAATATTTTTATAAATTTTTTTAGTCGAATTTTTTAGTAACTTGAATACGTACATGTAGAAGAATAGCTTTTTATTACCACAAAATTTAAGTCTCACATTTTATACCGATACGAGCTAATTAATTGTAACCACGTTACTTTTGATTTATTCTCATCATATTTTGAAAGGGATTTATAGACTAGAGAGAGCCCTTACATTTTTCACTTTGCCTTAGTATTTTGAAGAAAAAAATATATACCGCTTTCGAATTTACAGGCCATCGGATTTTTCTTATATTTTGGTCGTCTACAGAAATCCATGAAGACGTTTTACCTTCAACTCTCTCTAAGTATACTCATCCAATGACCATGACGAATTGTTTCATCACATGTAAAGATACCACTTATGATATTATATGTTGTTACATATATTAACTCGAGAAGTTTTGGAATAGTTTTAAGAAATCCTTTTGCATGCACCGCTGAAATTTCGCCCTTACTCGTAAATAAATTTAATTTAACCCATTCATTACCACCGTCCTTTTAAAAGGCATACTAAAATATATAGAAAAAAAAGTTTCAGTAATATGTGGGTTAATTATTACCACATCATTTACAGCTTCGATGCTGACCTTACGACTCATTCATTGCAAATATCATCATAAACATGCCAATGCGAATAAAAATCATCTATTAACTGTTGCAGATTAAGTATTCCGTTGTGGTGGGGGTCCTGATTGGTCTACTCGCTAAGATGCGTATACGTTTCTTAGCGAGTAGACCAATCAGGACCCCCACCGCAACGGAATACTTGATCCTGATTGGTCTCTTCGCTGAGTTGCGTGCACGCAGAGATACGAGTGACTCGAAAAAGGCCCCCCTGATCTCCCGGTAGCTGTCAATTCGGCAGATCGAAGCATCTAACCTCGAAATCGTTAATTTGTAAATAATGATGAATAATGTGTACAAGTGATCAGAAATAATTATTCGGGTTTCTTCGGTGAATTTCCCCAAGTGTTTAAAAACCGGTGTCCGATTTTGCCAATAACTGTTGCTTCAACTTCCAGTGATATTAAGTATTACTGCAGAACGAGTAGATTAGAAGATTTTCATGAAGACTCACGATTTTCTGATATGTCATCTCGTAAAAGGTCTGGTGTGTCCTGTCCGTAAAAAGATGACTCGATGGACATCGGAGAATGTCAGGCTTGTCACCGAGCGCCTATTACCCACGGTACATTAATTGCAATATCACTGGAAGTTGAAGCAACAGTTATTGGTACAAATCGGACATCGGTTTTTAAATACTTGGGGAATCTCATCGAAGAAACCCGAATTATTATTTATTATCACTTCTACACATTAATAATCATTATTTATAAATTAACGATTTTGAGGTCAGATGCTTCGATCTCCCGAATTGACAGCTACCGGAATAGAAGATCAGACGTTTGACACTTTTCGCTCGGCTCGTAAGACCGTAGCGCACTTTCCCGAACCCAACTCTTAAAGCACCGACCCAACCACTTCCGGCCAAATGTCAGGGAAATTCAAAATCGGGAGTTTGCCAGAGGACATTCGGTATATCGATACCTTACTTTGAAAACCTCGTAAGTGTAATTTTTGACAAAAATGCCATTTATAGCTTACTGTGTTCAGATTTTAAACCTTAATGCAGTAAGCTATAAATGGCATTTTTGTCAAAAATTGCACTTACGAGGTTTTCAAAGTTCTTACTCGAGTTCTTAAGTTCTTATCGATATCTTTATCGATATATTGTTACATATATTAACTCGAGACGTTGGAATAGTTTTAGGAAATCCTTTTCCATGCACCGCTGAAATTTCGCCCTTACTCGTAAATAAATTTCTAGCACAGAGCATCGATATTTTGCTGCACTTGTATTCTTCTGGGACTTCCTAAAATAATTATAAAAACCTCATATAATTCAGCCCTAACAAGTACCATCTTATCGAGCTGTACCTCATCGAGGAGATTTTTCGACATAATGATTCCGAAATGTTTCTATGATGTTTTGCAACATTCGCGAATTTATCGAGAAATATATATTATAAGTAAAGAAGAACGTTTCTAACATACGGTAGTGTTCACGAATATTGTAAAATATCGCAGGAATGTTACAGAAAAGTTACTTGCAAAAACGTGTTTTGCGTGGTGTAAATGATGATATTTTGTAATTTCCATCGTTACACCAGAGGCGAAGAAGAGATGAAATAGAAGTGAGGTACATGTACACTTCATGTTTGACAGGTCGGTATATAAATTGGAACTTGTGTAATAGTACGAAAGAGGAAATATATCGATAGAGAAAAAATAATGATAAAGTAATTACTTGATTGTTGTGATCCAATTCCATTGCGTTCGTCCCGTGCTCGCATTCGATTCGTCCCTTGCTCGCATGACGCTGAAAACAAAAAATAGAATAATCACAAAGATATTTGTCCTTCCATCGAAAGTGAGGTTAAAGCTGTCAGAGGGCAATTAAATTTATCTGATGGCAATTCTTCCGAGATACTGCCGTCTCTTTTCCTCCTCTTGATGCACAGGCAACCAGAGAAACATAGCACTGCGTCCGTTCATTATCTCGATTATTCGAAAAAAAATACAAACGATTACACAGGTTTACAAAAAAAAAGTCCGGACTATTTGACCGGACCATGGTATTCCGAGGTATTTTTGCATCCTGAATCCGGTCCCGAGGTCATCTGAGCCCCATCACGTCAGGAAAACGAGATTTCAAAGTCATTTAGAGGTTAAAATGACCATTTTTTGGAACTGGACCCGGGACAATTTCTCAAGCGACCTGTTGAGTTGGAGAGAGGGTAGCTGTTTAGGTCTTGAATACCTTCCAAACATTGGAATGGAGTCCTAAATCTCGACCGGGACTATCACAGAACCACCCCAGTGGATAAAATGTTGCCATGATCGTTGTATCTCGCGAATTACGATCTCCCTGTGAAGGCATCCAATTCCGGCGATCCGTTCACTGTGACATATTGACAGTGGACCCAGCACTGACCCTAATGGCCTTAGAACCTTGGAGTCATGTTCTGGGTGCTGCTCAGGGCAGTCCCATTTCCTTATTTATTTATTTTGAAATCTCATTTTTCTGACGTGATGTGGCTCAGATGACCTCGGGATCGGATTCAGGACGCAAAAATACCTCGGAATACCATGGTCCGGTCAAATAGTCCGGACTTTTTTTTTGTAAGCCTGTGTTATTAAACTATACGAAGCGTCTGTCACATTCACCACTATTGAGATTCATAACTCCGATTACACTGAATTTTTACTTTTTATTAACAAGCGCGTCCGAGGATCGAAATGAACGCGAGGGAAATCGTTTCGCGAATGGCGAAATATTTTATTGATTAACTTTGAAAACCATGACTAAACATTCAAGAAATATATTCTCTCACACAGTCTCACATACATTTGATGGCGTATGCGTGGGGCCGCATCTGTGTATACATTTCCGATCATGGCCGACTATCGCCGAAGATAGGCGGAAATTGTGTGACATTTTGACATATATATATTAGTCTAAGATCCGAACTAGAGACGTTCTTCACCAATCTGCTTACCGAATGAAAAGTATTTTTTGTCGAACATAATACGTCAATGAATATATCGCGAATGGGTAGGCTAATAAAATATGCTCAAGACTACCCTTAAAACTATATAAACAGGTGAGCTGATATGAGCAATTTGCACCGATCTGCTTACCAATTAAACTATATATGAAAATAAAGATAATTTTATTGCAAACACGATGGTATAACCCTACATGCAAAAAATCGGTCATGAATCACGGTTGTAAGGCTTTGAAATTTATCGGAGCTGGCCAAGATGTGCGTACTACAGGGAAATTTGCTGTAGGACGCAACGTAGGAAGTGGGCGCGACGCGACGATTAGATGAGAGAGAGTGCGTACATGCTGTTTCCTCATACGATTGACAAAGATAACACTACTAAAATGCCGAGAAAAAGCGACTACGATGGAGTAGGTACTGGCAGTAAACTTTTAATTACTTTAAATTAAATATAAAATATTAAAATGTGAGAAAGATTTTTCAAATATTTTCAATTAAATATATGGATGGGGAAATATTAATATTTCTATCACACAGAATAATATGTTAGTGATAATTATTCGATAAATTTTATCTATTCTATAAAAATACCACAGCAAACAAACAGAAAAATTACATTTTTTAGAGAGCGATAAAAAATCATTAACAAATTGACGGTGTAAAAAAACTTTATTATAAAACAGTGAATACAATAACAATCTTTACAAATATTATAACAATATTACAACAAATACAATATTATAGCCTTCCAAAAAGTTGTATGTTGCTGGAATAAGTGCCCAGATTTTTTATAACAGTAACCTAAACAACGCAAAGATTCCAAGAAGAATTTTTCTTAACAATTTATCATTTCAACTTATGAAATCTCACTTGGAGGAAAGGTCTAGAATTTTGTCTTTACCTTCAGATATTTTTAATGCGTTACAAACCCACCCCATGAGCCATCGCCTCGACTGTCTGTTTATCACATGTTCGGAAAAAACTTTCACTCGAAAACCCGGTAAGAACGTTTTTCCCCTTTTTCTGTACTTTTGAGAAAGAGCCATAAAGTAATAAATGGTCCCTTCTCTCCAGGCAGGCAAAAATAAAAATGCAGTTAGTTGAATCTTGAACGAAAATAATTTTACCAGGGATCCAACAGTAATTGATTGACAAAAATAACGATTGAAAAAGATAACAC
The DNA here is from genome assembly GCA_963678675.1 of Xiphydria camelus. Classification (NCBI taxonomy): domain Eukaryota; kingdom Metazoa; phylum Arthropoda; class Insecta; order Hymenoptera; family Xiphydriidae; genus Xiphydria; species Xiphydria camelus. The sequence goes on from OY783201.1 coordinate 17,681,355, forward strand.
TACATTACATTTATATAATAATGGAGCACGCATTTTTCCGCAAACTGAGGGATGTAAACAGCAAGTCGCTCGTAGTCGCTCTTTCTCGGCATTTTAGTAGTGTTATCTTTGTCAATCGTACGAGGAAGCAGCATGTACGCACTCTCTCTCTCATCTAACCGTCGCGTCGCGCCCACTTCCTACGTTGCGTCCTATAGCAAATTCCCCTGTAGTACGTGCATGTTGGCTAGCTCTATAAATTTCAAAGCCTTACAACCGTGATTCATGACCGATTTTTTGCAGGTAGGGTTATACCATCGTGTTTGCAATGAAATTATCTTTATTTTCGTATATAGTTTAATTGGTAAGCAGATCGGTGCAAATTGCTCATATCAGCTCACCTGTTTATATAGTTTTAAGGGTAGTCTTGAGCATATTTTATTAGCCTACCCATTCGCGATATATTCATTGACGTATTATGTTTGATAAAAAATACTTTTCATCCGGTAAGCAGATCGGTGAAGAAAACGTCTCTAGTTCGGATCTTGTACTATATTGCCCGAGAAATCGGATTCTCGACTTTTAGGCGCGAGGGGCGTGGCTTCGCGTTGCTAAGGAAGAATCTCTGTTAATATGTAACTTATAACATTTATTCTGATCTCTATCGATAGAAAATAGTCGATTTATATGGCGTAACTAAGCATAGTTTTGGTTATAACCATATATTTATTGAGAAAATGCGATGTAAAAATTGAGGGGTGAAGGGGGCAGACATTTTTCCTGTAAAGATACATGGGTACCCGCGGCGACAGCGCTATCGTCGTCGTTCTGACGAACTACTTGAATGGACATGCCGCGAGACAGTACCATGTCTCTTGATATAAGAGGACCACAGGGCGTCTAAAGGTGCGTATACATCTGCGAGCCGAGCGTGAGCTGAGCGTGAGCTGAGCGGAGCCGAGCGACTCGCGAGTCGCTCATGAGCCACTTGTTGAAATTAATGCTTCCTACTTGAGACTAACGCTTATTCGAAGGATCTCTGTTAAAAAATAGATAACTGTGACTTGACCCCTCGCAATCCAGACCTGTAGACTAGGGCGACGTGTGAAAGAATACTTAAACCTAATTATCTTCAGATAATAATAAATAAGTTTATTGAAGAGGTGACAAGGATTGATTTTTGTAATAACTCCTCAAATATACCAACGTTAAAAAAGTACGTTATCTTTACGTCGTTCACCTGCGTTCTCACAATAGAAGTCAATGAATTTAATACTTGCATGCATTATAAAAGAGGAAAATGTATTTCATCAAAATTTTTAAGAGAAAAAACCCCTTCAATAAATAATATAGGGTTAATTGAAGTATCATAGTTTTTTGTACATTACAATTTTCAAGAAAATAATAGAATAAAAATGAAAACTACATTGAACAGTAGAAAACAATATATTTATATATTACATTATTTATTCTAATTCCTTAATGTTAATAGGATAAACCACATATAATTCATTATTGAGATTAATGTATATACAAGGTGTAATAAGACTGTTAATTGGGATGGCCTTTACATTATTTATTTGATGACATTTGTGGAAAAAGCCGGAGCTGTTGTATCTAAAATTATCAACTTCTGCTATGTATATGCTGTCATTAACTAGCTTTCGAATGATAGCAAAGTATTCAAATCTACAGTGACAATTAGGTTGTTCACATCGACAATTACAATATTTGACGAAGCACCAAATCGAACCCATTTTGGTAACTACATCATCATAATAGTTGCAAAAAGTATAGGACTAGTTCATAGATCTGTTAAATAATGTTAAAAAAATTCTGTATTTATTTTCATTCGTCTCATATGGAAGAAAATTATTAAGGCACTGCAATAATTTGAAGTAGCAAAATTAGCATTGTCTTTAGTGTCAAACGAATATAAAAATTTCGGCCTTTGCGTTCACCAGAAAAACCGACAGGAGACGGATCACCATGAGTGACTCGTGAGCCGCTCACAGTAAGCCACGGGAGGCGGATCGCAGTGAGCGGCTCACGGGCGGCTCAAAGCCGTTAGTTCAGCGTTCTAAACCATGTCCCAATCAAGCGAGCGCGAGCCGCTCGGCTCGCAGCTGTGTCTGGCTGGTCGTTGGAAGTTCCTTGGAAGCATTCATTTAAATGGACGGCTCACGAGCAGCTCACGAGTGACTCGTGAGCCGCTCGGCTCACACTCAGCTCACGCTCAGCTCGCAGATGTATACGCGCCTTAACAGGTGCGTTTCCTATGAAGTGTCAGACGCACGCGGCTGCCGCAATACGGCCGTCGCTGCACACTACTCCAATGAGATTCAAATAGGATCATTTTCCATTCAATGCATCAGCCGGCATGCGTCAATCGCAAGCAGGTAGCGCCGCACGGTTGTACCTCTCGGAGAGCAGTATAGACGCAGCCGTAGTTCAAAATTCTACGTCGATTGGTCACGATGACTCAAGCAAATGAGGCAAAAGTTCTATTTTCTGTTACAGAAGATGAAAAATTAGTAGAATGTGTGTCCGAATTTCCTTGTTTGTATGATTTATCAAATCTTCTTTACAAAACAGCCCTCCCCACGTCTTGACTTAAATAAAGGATGCGTTTCTGCATTTGTATCGTGAATATTTTGTTGTAATAATATTTCTTCATCTTTATTTTCTTCTAACAGAAGGTACAATAAAATTTCGTGTTTACTCATGGTCATTGCTCAAACCACGTACCACTTCGTGCACCTTCCACTCGTTTCAGAACGCGACAGCCGCGTGCGTTTGACGCTTCATAGGAAACGTACCTAGACGCGTCTGCCGCTAGCGTCAAACGCATTGCGGCAGCCGCGTGCGTCTGACACTTCATAGGAAATGCATCTTTAAGGTCGGAGTCGGCCTAGCTTTACTGTCGAGTCCATAGGCCGATTCCGGGTCGAAATGGCGAACGTAATTTTCGTTCGCCACAGACAATTTTTGAACATGATTTTTCGACACGTGACGTTCATAACACTAAGTGTGTTAAATACGACCCCGATAGCAAAGCGTGGATTTACACGCTAGCCGCACGCAGTGCTACCACGTAGTGGCGTCACTGTGGTCTCACCGTGGCATGATCGCGTGGCGTACACAAACTAAAAGCACCGTGGCTACACAGTGAACACACTTAGTGGTTCACAGCGTAAAGACACAGTGGTTACACTCAGTGCAGTCACGGTGCCTTTTCGACGTGCACACTTCGTAAATTTACAGACCATGAATGTCGGTAAATTCATTCTTCACAATATTTTTAACACGTTCGCTGCCGCCGGCTCCGATCGGAGCCAGTCGACACTTTGCGCCTGTGCCGCCGGCTCCAATCGGAGATACATTGTCGTGCACATTACATTATTCAGTCTGTTACCGGCACTGATCGCGATGCAATAAATCTAAAAGTGGCAGCGAATGTGTGTGTTAATTAGAAAATAACAAAATTGATATCATAATGATGTTTCAAACAGTGCAAATTGTACTGAATTATTCCATAAATAATGAATGATTAATTATCATAATCGCTACTGTTTTGAAAAAGAAAGTATCAAACTATTTTAAAAAATTTAATGAGATATCTCAGTGTTGCATTGTATAAAGGCCGGTTTTAGCTTACGTTTGACATAGCTCGAAATCGGCTTTCGGGTTTATCTCACTAGTCATAGTAGTTGCTTTCAGGTATTGATATTATATGTATAGCTTAGTCGCGCGCGACTTCCACCACAAAGAGTCGATGGCGCAATTGGTATAATGCGAGAAGCGTTCCCAGTCTCCTAAAGAACGCAGTCCTGGCCGGGTCGGGTTTGAGAAAAAAAAACCGACACTCTCTAGTAGGCGGATAATCCTACTTTATCACCCCCTTTTTGCAAAATTCTACTTTTACCATCGTACTTACACTGCGTGACTGCAGTGTGGCTTCACGCTGGACGTCCAGATGGACACCCCAGTGCATGCACTCGAATGCACCGCGTGAAAGTAGTGTACAGTCACGGTGGCGCCACTTTGCTATCGGGGAAATTAAATAACTGCAAATATTTATTTGCCATATGTCCCATAAGAAGCGCAATAAGCGACATTTACCTTCGGCAGTATTTACCGACGGTGCACATGTACCACCGACTCATGCACCGTCAGCAAATACTGCCGAAGGTAAATGTCGCTTGTTGCGTTTCTTATGGGACATGCGGTATACGTGGGAGGAAGGGAAAAAGGGTGGGGGAAACCAAATTCAGAAGGCCTTCTTAGACCTGGTTAGTACCTGCGATAGGATAATAACGGCTTTCCCAGGTCTACTGTGAAAAGTCCGTTTTAGACCTGTCTGCATCTGATATTCACCGTAACTAAGCTATGAAAGGACAACCAAGGTTTACTTTCTTCATTTCCCTAAGACCTGGTTCAATTCCTTTTAGACCTGCAAACGTTCATTCTTAGCAGGGCTACCAGGTCAAAATATTCGACTCGGGGAATCAAATCACTCTCGATATGTCACTAAAGTTCGGTGGGCAGTAGAAGCTACCACAAAAACAAATTCTCTGTAAAAAAAAGGCGGCATGTTCATTCAGTGCCAACAAAAATTGACACGTAAAATACTCTCCAAAAAAGATTTGAAATCAATTAAGATCGCCATGTTCAAGAGTTATATATAAAAAGTAAAAGGCATAATTTGAAAGGGAAATTATTGTAAATCAAGTAACTACAAAATTCTGAATTTTTTATTTTGAAGGGAAAAACGCGGCAAGTTCTTTTTTATTAAAATTTTTTTTATAAATTTTTTTAGTCGAATTTTGTAGTCACTTTCAAATGATGCCTTTTACTTTTTATATATAACTCTTGAACATGGCGATTTTAATTGATTTCAAATCTTTTTTGGAGAGTATTTTACGTGTCAATTTTTGTTGGCACTGAATGAACATGCCGCCTTTTTTTTTTACAGAGAATCTGTTTTTGTGGGGGGATTTCACTACTTTTTGGAATTTATTCATGAGGAGAATACGTACATGTAGGAGAGAATAGCTTTTTATTACTAAGTGTATTATTGCAGAACGAGTAGGTTAAAAGATTTTCATGAAGACTCACGATTTTCTGACATGTCATTTCATACAGGTGCAACCGAAGAGGATCTAGCTCATGTCCTGTCCGTAAAAAGATGACTTTTAAGGTACAGGAATCATCGGTATCTCCTAAGCGCCGAGCGATATGCAACCCATTTGCTGGCGTGTATAGAGCGACTGACCCTGTATGTATGTTGTTACATACAATCTGTCCCTTTCAATACACGCCAGCGTAGCACATTGCATATCGGTTGGCGCCATCGGATCCAAGATGGTTCCCTAAAATTCCAATATGGTTCCCTAAAATTCCAAGATGGTTCCCTAAAATTCGGTGACAATACCGACAGCCGGTACTCGAACCAAATAGCAGAGATTTGAACCAAATAGCAGGGACACGAACCAAATAGACGTTTCAGTCCGAAAAACATCGGTCATATCAATAGTGGTGAATGTGACAGACGCTCTCACAGCTAGCTATTATCAAATCGTTTGGATTTTTTTTTAATAATCAAGATAGTGCACGGAAGCAGTGTCATTTTTCTCTGGTTGCTGGTGCATGAAGAGCAGGAAAGGAGACATCTGTATCTCGGAAGAAGTGGCATCAGATAAGTTACTTCCTAACTGACTGTCTTAACCTCATTTTCATCCCTTATACAGAACAAATATCTTTGTGGTTATTCTATTTTTTGTTTTCAGCGCTATACGAGAACGGGACGGATTGATGGAAATTTGATTTTTCTTCGCAGTCAAAAATCAACCTAGGTAGAAAATAATTCTCTAGAATTCTCTGGAATCTGGGAAAGCCATGGTAGAAAAGTAGGAGATACGATAGAATTGGACTAAAATAATGAAGTAATTATTTTATTATCTTTTCTCTTTATCGATATATTCCCCCTTTCGTATTATCAAAAGTTAGAATTATATATTATCGGAAAACTGTACAGCTGTACTACCATAATAATATGCTTTCCCAGATAGAAAAATGTGCCACAGGATTAGTGCAGTGCCCCCAATATACCGCTAAAGTTGATACAGACCTTGTCGAAGCATGTCATGTCGGTAGAACCTGATATTCCTACCGTGGCATTGTACCGCAGAGTTCTAGAGATTTTTAATTCCGGCATATTGGAGGTAAAAAATGCATGTATACTGTCAGTACGGGAAGATGGTATATTATCGGAACGCTGTACAGCTGTACTACCATAATAATATGCTTTCCCAGATAGAAAAATGTGCCACAGGATTAGTGCAGTGCCCCCAATATACCGCTAAAGTTGATACAGACCTTGTCGAAGCATGTCATGTCGGTAGAACCTGATATTCATACCGTGGCATTGTACCGCAATTCTAGAAAATTCTTTTCTACCTTGGTTGATTTTTGACTGCGAAGAAAAATCAAATTTCCATCAATCCGTCTCGTTCTCGTATGGCGCTGAAAACGAAAAGTAGAATAACCACAAAGATATTTGTTCTGTATAAGGGATGAAAATGAGGTTAAGAGAGTCAGTTAGAAAGTAACTTATCTGATGCCACTTCTTCCGAGATACAGATGTCTCCTTTCCTACTCTTCATGCACCAGCAACCAGAGAAAAATGACACTGCTTCCGTGCACTATCTTGATTATTTTAAAAAAATCCAAACGATTTGATAATAGCTAGCTGTCAGAGCGTCTGTCACATTCACTACTATTGAGATTCACTACTCCGATTACACTGAATTTTTACTTTTTATTAACAAGCGCGTCCGAGGATCGAAAAAATGCGAGGGATATCGTTTCGCGAATGGAAATATTTTATTAATTTTGAAAAACAACTAAACACATTCAAGGAATATATTCTCTCACACACTCTCACATACATTTTTGATGGCGTATGCGTGTGGCCGCATCTGTGTACACATTTCCGACCATGGCCGAATATCGCCGAAGACAGGCGGAATTTTTGTGAGATTTTGACATATATATATCGCCCGAGAAATCGGATTCTCGACTTTCGAGGCGCGAGGGGCGTGGCTTCGCGTTGCTAAGGAAAAATATCGGTTAATATGTAACTTACAACATTTACTCTGGTCTCTATCGATAGAGAATAGTCGATTTATATGGCGTATCTAAGCATAGTTTTGGTTATAACCGTATATTTATTGAGAAAATTCGATGTTAAAATTGAGGGGTGAAGGGGGGGCAGACATTTTTCCTGTAATTATTCCAGATACACGGGTGCTCGCGGCGACAGCGCTGGCGGCGTCGTTCTGACGACTTGAATGAACATGCCGCGAGACACTACCGTGTCTCTTGATTTAACGCTGGAATAGTTGAAACGAGAAGCGCGTATTGCAATTAATGTACCGTGGGTAATAGGCGCTCGGTGACAAGTCTGACATTCTCCAATGTCCATCGAGTCATCTTTTTACGGACAGGACGTGACCTAGATCCGCTTCAGTTGCACCTGTACGAGATGACATTTCAGAAAATCATGAGTTTTCATGAAAATCTTCTAACCTACTCGTTCTGCAGTAATACTTAATAATATCACTGGAAGTTGAAGCAACAGTTATTGGCAAAAATCGGACACCGGTTTTCAAACACTTGGGGAATATCATCGAAGAAACCCGAATGATTATTTATTACCACTTCTACATATTAGTAATCATTATTTACAAATTAACGATTTCGATCTCCCGAATTGACAGGTACCGGGAGATCAGACTTTTGACACTTTTCGCTCAGCTCGTAAGACCGCAGCGCACTCTCCCGAAGCCAACTCTTAAAGCACCGAGCCAACCACTTCCAGCCAAATGTCAGGGAAATTCAAAATCAGGAGTTTGCCAGAGGACATTCGATATATCGTACATCCAATTCAATACCGCCATAACTGCAAAATTTTAATTTTTGATTTTATTTTGATTATTGCAGTGACAACATATTGGACTTTGAAAAGAAATACAGCCACAAGTGGTTAAGTTTTAAAATATGCCATATTTGCATATATGGCCCTTAGCATTCCGATCTAGCATTGTTTTATTTCCTTCTTATTCAAAATTATATAATTTACATTTGTGGCGGTATTGAATTGGATGTACGATATGTTGTTACATATATTAACTCGAGACGTTGGAATAGTGTTAAGAAATCCTTTTGCATGCACCGCTGAAATTTCGCCCTTACTCGTAAATAAATTTCTAGCACAGCATCGATATTTTGCTGCACCTGTATTCTTCTGGGACCTAAGAGATAATTATAAAAACCCCATATATTCAGCCCTGACAACTACAATCTTATCGAGCTGTACCTTATCGAGGAGATCTTTCGACGTAATGATTCCGAAACGTTTCTATGATGTTTTGCAACGTTCACGAATTTATCGAGAAATATATATTTCTAACATACGGTAGTGTTCACGAATATTGTAAAATATCGCAGAAATGTTACAGAAAAGTTATGATATTTTGTAATTTCCATCGTTACACTAGAGGCGAAGAAGAGATGAAATAGAAGTGAGGTACACGTACACTTCACGTTTGACAGGTCGGTATATAAATTGGAACTTGTGTGATAGTATAATACAAAAGAGGAAATGTATCGATAAAGAAAAAATAATAATAAAGCAGTTACTCCATTATTGTAATCCAATAACATTGTATTACTTATTTTTCTGCCACGACTTGGATTGTTGATAGTAGATGGATCAACCAATGAATTTGATTTTTCTTCACTATCAACGATCAAAGTCGTAGCAGAAAAGTAAGGAATACAATGGAATTAGATTACAATAATGTAGTAACTACTTTATTATTATTTTTCCTTTATCGATATATTTCCTCTTTCGTATTATACTATCAGAAGTTCCAATTTATATAACAACCTATCAAACGTGAAATGTACATGTACCTCACTTCTATTTCATCTCTTCTTCGCCTCTGATGTAACGATGGAAATTACAAAATATCCATTTAAAATGGCACATTTCCATGCACTCGAGACAGCAGATCCAACTCGCTAAATGTAGTTGCATTAGTTATGCAACTGGTTCTTGGAACAACAAGTGGATGATCCTTCGTAAACAAATTGTAAATAACAATCATATGGGGTTTTTATAATTATTTTAGGAAGTCCCAGAAGAAAACAGGTGTAGTAAAATATCGATGCTGTGCTAGAAAGAATAAGGAATAACTCTCGAACCCTAATCGGTATCAGTGATTCCTCATTGACTGTCGTTACAACGGAGACGAAGAACAGATGAAATAGAAGTGAGGTACATGTACACTTCAGGTTTGACAGGTCGGTGTGTAAATTGGAACTTGCATACGAAAGAGGATATTTCCTCTATTTCTTTATCGATAGAGAGAAAATAATGATAAAGAGTAATTACTCGATTGTTGTGATCCAATTCCATTGCATCTCCTATCTTTCTCCCACGGCTTTGACTGTGACAGAGAAGAAAAGCCATCAATTCGTCTCGTGCTCGCATGACGCGTCATCACGCTGAAACAAAAAATAGAATTATCACAAAGATAATTGTCCTTCCATCGAAAGTGAGGTTAAAGCTGTCAGATGGCAATTAAACTTATCTGATGGTAATTCTTGTGAGATACTGCCGTCTCCTTTCCTGCTCTTTATGCACAGGCAACCAGAGAAACACAGCACTGCATCCGTTCACTATCTCGATTATCGAAAAAAAACAAACGATTATTAAACTATACGGAGCGTCTGTCACATTCACCACTATTGAGATTCATAACTCCGATTACACTGAATTTTTACATTTTATTAACAAGCGCGTCCGAGGATCGAAATAAACGCGAGGTTAATCGTTTCGCGAATGGAAATATTTTATTAATTTTGAAAAACAACTAAACATTCAAGGAATATATTCTCTCACACACTCTCACATACATTTGATGGCGTATGCGTGTGGCCGCATCTGTGTACACATTTCCGACCATGGCCGAATATCGCCGAAGACAAGCGGAATTTTTGTGAGATTTTGACATATATATATCGCCCGAGAAATCGGATTCTCGACTTTTAGGCGCAAGGGGCGTGGCTTCGCGTTGCTAAAGAAAAATCTCTGTTAATATGTAACTTATAACATTTATTCTGGTCTCTATCAATAGAGAATAGTCAATTTATATGGCGTAACTAAGCATAGTTTTGGTTATAACCGTATATTTATTGAGAAAATTTGATGTAAAAATTGAGGGGTGCAGGGGGCAGACATTTGTGGTGTAAAGAGACACGGGTTCTCTCTCTCTCTCTCTCTCTCTCTCTCTCTCTCTCTCTCTCTCTCGCGACATCAGCGCTGTCGTGTCTGAGCGCGAAACTACTTGAACGAACATGCCGCGATACACTGCCGTGTCTCTTGATACATGGGATTATCAAACAAAAATTCAAACTTTTAGATAAAACCAGTTTAATTTGCAAGACGGCTTGTTCCTTACATAATCAATTTGGTAAACGTCTAAATAGCGATGTTGAATTATCTGAAGAAATCGTGGCGTATATGAAATCGAGACGTAATTTAAACGATACTCTTAGTATTCAAGTCGAGAAAGATGGTTGGACGCGCAGAAAAGTACCGTTTCAACAAATAACCTCATCTGATTTATTTGATTTCCCCGAAATGACTGGAAAAGACTTGAAAATATTGTTTACGGGTACTTATCAATATTCTCAAGCCATTTCCTATTTAGCAGAGATGATACATGATGACAATACGATTAATATTCATTATTTAAAAGACAATTCAAGCATTTTAAAATTGCAAGTTCAATCACGACATATAAACCGTAAAGAATATCGCTGTTTTATTGAATATAAACCTGATTCTATTGGTTATTCCGGGATCTTACGATACACGTGCGAGTGTGCAAACGGCAAGAGAACGGTCGGTAGTTGTTCCCAGATAGCTGCAATTATTTATTACTTATCATTTGCGCGATATCAAACAAAGCTTATTAAACCTGCAGAAACATTAAGCAAACTATTCCATAGAGAAAATATTCAACCAACAATAAATCACGAAAGCGACGAAGATTAAAACAAAGCTTTTATGTCAGTACCTTTAATTTGATTTAATTTCGATTTTTATGTAGGTACACATAATATATTACAAGTAGTAAATTGTATTTTCGTTAGTAATAAGTAATTGTAAATAAATACTATTACTTTTTTTTAAGTAAAAATTCGAATTAATAGGTGTACAACTTTATTTCCGCCGTTTTCTGCTATCTATTACGTTAAGAAAACGGCGGAAGCAAAGTTGTTTTATTTTCTTTAATTTATTTCGACTTGTTGTCCCACACCAATCATCTTGTAAAAATTATATATCATAGTTTTTAGTCATGCCTGAATCTGTGTAAAAAAAACGGTGGGGTGTTATTTTTCATATGCAAAATAAAAATTATTGAAAAATTCAAACTTGTTGTTTTTCTTTATTTATGGCCAAAACAATCCAATACTTTTTTCATAATATAGCTATATGACGGTGCATAATATATATTTTGCTGCGTGAAATCGGTCGAGTAGTTTTCGAGATAAACGATATTTTCGTTTTCTGGTTTTTTGGCGATAACTTTTAATTAAATCAATATTTTGGTCTAATAAATATAGAGAGAGGTTATGTATAAACAAAAAATATACCTGAATGGGGAAAAAAAATCAGGCCGGGCCTGATTTCATATGCTTATCCGGCTATACCCTTTTCAATGCCGCGTCGACAAAAATCAATTGAATTTTGAGTAACATATCTGGAGCTGGCATTTTGGACATCATCCAAATTTTCAAATTCTGTATCACTTAGAAAATGTTATAGCGATCGGAATAAATGGAAATCTGATGGCGCAATATCGGGCGAGTATGGTGGGTAAGGCAATACCTCCCACCCCAATTCATTTACCTTTTCCAGGGTTCGTCTTGCGCAGTGCAGGGTGGAGAGTGCGGTCTTGCATTATCGTGTTGCAGAATAACGCCTTTTCTGTTGACAATCACTGGGTACTTTTCAATTAAAGATTAATTTACTCGATCCAATTTTTCACGGTAAAGGTCTGCATTCACAGTTTATCCAGGTTTTATCACTTCAAAATGAACGACTCGGTGAATATTCCACCAAACACACAAAAGCGCCTTATTTGAGTGTGTAAACCTGGCTTAGCTGTACGTCGTGGCGAATTATCATAGAGGACCCATTTTTCATCTCCAGTGATCAAGCGAATGCTTGTGCTGCTGCGGAATGCGAAAAAACTGTTTTATGCAAAATCACATCATACATCTGAAAATATAGTTTTTGTCACTCAGTGTCAAATACTCGGTTTCATGGGCGTCCTCGACGCATGTGAAATCATCTTTCACACACCAATTCGTGAAAAGTTGCGCGGTGCGTGAAATAACCTGCGCAGTGCGTGAAATCGTCAATCTCGTGTTTGACACTTAGTGACAAAAAATAGAATTCGTTATTCGGTTGTTTCGCGCCGTTCTAACGAGTGTGATTGCCGTACTCGCTTCGCTCGTGCGGCAAACTTCACTCTCGTTAGAAACAGCGCTTCACGCCCTAATAACGAAAATAACTATTTAGAGTTTGTGAAGATATGTGAATACATTAGAAATTTCACACAAATTTAAATATACAGTTTCTGCTACATCAATAAAAAGCATAAAATGATGACTGGGCATGTGTGTGGTTTCTAAAATGTACGTTTATTTCACCAGAACTTTTTTAGTAATTCGTTTTTATTTTATCAATCTTATTTTAATGGTTACATAACATGATAAAGTAAATGTTTAATATTCAACAATGTCTTCATCTTCTCTATCCACTATTGGCCAGGAAAATATTTCTTGATAACAATTTCTTATCAGTTCTTCTTGGTCGCGGGTAAATCGTTCAAAGGGTCTAGCCGGGTAAGCATTTGAAAAACGCCCATAAAGGAAATAACACGAAACGGGTACCAAAACACTCTCTCGGACGTGAAAAAAGTTTAGCATTTTTACTATTCCAAAAAGTCAAGAAGGAGCTGAGATTTTTCGAGAAATGTAGTTGAACATTAAAACTTTCTTGCTGCTCACGTAATGGACCAAAAATTGGAAAAAATTCTGAAACATAGGGATTTTTAAAGGGAACATCAGAAAAAAATATTGTATCGTATTTGGAGCGAAATTCAAATTAAAAGAAAAAACAATGTTAAAAAATGCTCTCCACCACTTCTTGAAAAGGTGCTACTATAATTTTTTATAAACGCGTCTTCGCATCATTATTATTCTCAAATTTGTTCAGATTTTTTGATTTGGTGGCACGTGCCAAAAAAAATACAAACAAACCTTATGGGAACTGGGTCCCGGTGGATTTGGCTGGGCTTCCACCCAAACCCGAATAAATATTTCTTATCACTTCTAGAAATTATTCACCATTATTCACATAGCGCCTCCAGAATCACGCGAGAAGTCTCGGCGAGAAGGCTCGCCGAGAAGACTCGGGAATACGAGGGTGAACGGAAGAACGAGAAGGCGAGAAACTATCCACATTCACGCTTCTCAGGTGTTTTCAAGGCTTCTCGACATAAGTCTGGAGGGGCCTACAAATTCACAATTTCGAGGTTAGACGCATCGATCTCCCGAATTCACAGCTACCGGGAAATCAGACGTTTGACACTTTTCCCTCTTACGCTGCGCACTATTCTGCTATAAATGACTCCAGCACCGTCCAAGCACTACCGAAGTCAAATTTCAAGGCCTTGGCGTTATTTAAATGTTTGGTTATTTAATTGTTATTTAAATAAATGTTTATTTATGCTCATTGAAAATATTACAAATATAACAGAGCTTACTTGAGTACGAATTATACCGTATGTCCAACGGCAAACCGAGCGCTCGCCGAGACCTTGAAACTTGACTTCGCTAGTGTTTGGACGGTATTCGAGTCATTTATAGCAGAAGAGTGCGCTGCGTAAGAGGGAAAAGTGTCAAACGTCTGATTTCCCGAAACTAGTTGGAGGAATTTTAAGAGTTCAAGAATTCACTGGTCTTCCTTTTCTCAGTACTGGGTACTAAATATATATTAATTGAAAAAAAAACTAGTGATATCCCCAAAATACCAAGGATGTAAAAAAATACGCCAAAGACTACGGGGCCGCCACTTAAAAAAACAACCTATTAAAAATTTTGCCTAGAAAAACCTTAACGAAAATTGCACGTGGTATTTCGCTTCCCTCTAAACAAATATTTCAATTAAAAAAAGTACTGATATCCGAATGTAGGGCCAAGTACTTGTTCCGAGTATTTTTCAGGGCGGTAAGAGATGCACAAGGGCGTGTAAGAACTTCGACTAATCCTACAGACATCTCTGTCGTCTATCCTGCAAATTACTCCGTATAATCGAACCTGACAAAAGTGACCGAGGTCGAAATAACAAATGACTATAGGGTTATTCCATTCCAAATCTGTAACTTTCTGGAGCAGAACTTAAATTTTCTTCAAAATTAGATATGTCATTGTCAATTGATTCGCCTATCATGTCCCAGCATGGATGAAAAGTTAGAGCAACGTTGTAACGTGAAATTTTTAGTGAAACTCGGGGACCGAAAAGGCGCGTATGAATTATTAACTACGGTGTATGGTGAAGATGTTATAAACCAGGTGTGACCACAATATATATTCTTAATATATATATTCAAAATATATTCTTAAAGTCTTTCTACTCAGTCTTCGTATTACAAGCACTTTTATAAATATTTTCATAAACATTTTGATAACATTTTTTTCTTATTTCGCGCTTTCGAAAACATATGTTAAGTGCACAAATAAGTCTAAGAAACAAATTGTAGTTTACTAGCAATAGATTAGCATATTATAAAAATAAGTAAAATTAGATTGATCATTTCACTCAATTTTTTTTATCGTATCCTTCATCACCGATTCACTCATCTTCATTGTGAAAGTCATGAAAATTTAGAAAACACACACGAAAAAATTGTAAGTGAAATCAAGAGACACGGCAGTGTCTCGCGGCATGTATATTTACAAAAGCAGTTACGCCGGATCTGACAGATACAGCGGCCATCTAATACTGCTTCTGTTGACAACCTGAAGATTACGCCCGAACTCTGTGTGCTGCTATAACGTTAAGAAGATAGCAGAACCGGTGACGTCATGTTGAAAAACGCCGCGCTCGGTGTTTTAGAGAGTTTAAAATTTATTCGCTCCGGCAGTTACATGGATTACAGTTGCATAAGAAATAATATGAACGAATTCTGGATTAATACATAAGTATAGAATCGAAACTCTAAGCGGATTGAATTCTGTAACATAAGTTTGTATAATTTCTATAAGTTATTGAAACTACTTTTCTGATATCAATACTTTCTCAAGTTAATGAGTCTTGTGCACATCCTGTTCTTTATTTTAATTGTATTTTTGATAGATAGACTTTTGTTAGATTCATCTGTTTCGAAAAAATTTGTCGAAGCTTAATTTTTTTTTTGAAAGTTCCTAAATAGAGGTTTTGGTGTAATTTTTTTACATCATAACGTTTCTTAGGGATTATTTACGAGTATATTGGATTGGCTAATAAGTAACGGCGTTTCTTTTATGTTAAAAGTGCTCACAGAAAAAGAACGTTTTTGCATAATGTTATTTGTTACTTGAAAGAGTAATGTATACTCTACAAAATTGTGTATTTGCCTAATCTTACTCATCAAGAATGAAACTTCAATCACCATTATCTCACTATCAATGAGATTTTGGCTAACATTTTGATCTATGACAAAGTTTTATATTGATGTAAGCCAAAAGTTCATAAATAATGAGCTAATAGTGATGGAAGTTTCTTTCCTGGCAAGTAAGTTTAACCTCAAATGGTAAATAGAAGTTGGTTAAGAACAATGCGAGAGATTATAAAGACCCATCCTCTCTGTATTATATTGAAAATATTTGAATGCAACAAATATTAATCTCATATGATTACCGCATAAATATTTGTTTAAAAATATCCTAATTTGCAATGTTCCGGTTATTTTATATCTAGAGTGGCGGGTCGCCAGATAAGAGGGTAGCAGAAATGCAGAAGGCACTTGAAAAGGCTGAAAAGGATCTGGAGAAAGCGAAAGAAGATTCAGGACGAAACGCTACGGAGATGGAGAGGCTGCTACATCTGGTGCAAATGTCCCAGGAGGAACAAAATTCAAAAGAGAAACAAATCAGGGAACTCCAGGAGTGAGTGTCACACAACAGTTTATAAATAATATAAAATACTACTAGGGTTTGACTAGCACAATTAAAGGATTGTAACATTATACAGTGAAAATCATTTATAACGACACCGGTTATTACGACTTATCGAATATAACGATGAAATTTGAAGACTCTAACTAAATTCTATAGTATTTAATAATACTACCGGTTACAGCGACTATCAGTTATTACGACCATCCCTTGAAGGTCGTTATAAATTATGTCCACTGTATAAGTAAAAGGCTTACCCGAACTTACTGTCGATAAAAAGACTGACGTGAGGTTATGTCAAATTGATCAGCATTCTTATTACGGTTTTGTTGCTTCACATTTTTTATTTACACAGAGAGTGTTACTACTTTAACCCTTCATATATAAGATATTTCATGTGGACAGGACCATTCTTTCTTGAGGCGTATCATAAATGGTTTGAGGATCTAGAACTCTGCAGTAAATAATGAACCGTTAAGGGTCCTCTTTCCATATGTCTCCATTGCTATAATTTACAAGTTATCATAATTTCTATAGACTTTTACGTATACAGATCAACTGTCATTGATTCTGGATGATCATTTATACATCGCAATGCAGCATTTTTGTGGAAAAAATACTCAAAAGGTGTGTTATTCACTCACGAAAATCACGAAGGAATCGAAGGGAAAATTGACAGCCGCTATATTTCAAGCAAAATTAGGATTTTTTTGGGTACTTACTATAAAATCGGATTGCATTGTGTCACGTGTCCGCTTCATACATTTATTTTCATTTACAACAACATTTATTTCCATGGCCGTACGGTTATCGTGTTATTCTGATTCCACAATCAGGAGCTTTTTTTGTGATGCATCTATCTACGAAACTGTCATTGTATTTTCAATTGTCTAGTCTGAGGATACTAGAGTGCCTTTTCCCTTGATTCCCGTCAATAATATTTTTAGAAACCAAACAGTTTCAAAGTACGTTTTCTCTTGATTCAGACCAATAATATTCATCGAATTCCAAGCATATTATTTGTCAAAATTAAGGGAAGACGTTCTAGGAGAATTTCACTTTCCAGTAACACATTGGTCAAAAACAGGGGAAGTGGCACTCAGAGCATTCCGAAACTAGTCAATCGAAAACGTTATGACAGTTTCGTAGACGGATCTATCGTGGAGAAGCTCCTGATTACATGCACTGAAAAAAAAAACAGTGTACGTGGAGTCAGCGCACGACGGAAGTGAAACTTAAACTTGTTGCTTATGAGTTATAGATAGAAATAAATTATTAGTACCTATTTTGTATTAAACAAGAAATAATAATTGGCAATAGTAAGGATGAGGGTATGGTCGTAAATGAAAAACCAATTCAAAATTAATGTTTTCTAATATATTTTACAAGAAATTCGTTATTCAATTTGAGAACATGAATCAATTACGGTAATTAGTTCTTCAGTTTTTACGAATATGTATCCATAGAATTATCAGTGTCTATCACAGTGACAATTGTCTTATGATAGCTAAAACACGACAGAAACGTTTGGGATTTAATATTTTCTAGATTCCTAGAGAATACAGCATCGATTGCTACAGCAACCCTGGTACACCCCTGACCTGGTAGTTGCAGTATTCAAATTATTGTTGATTTTTAAATTGAATTCTCTATCCAAAAAGTCAATGAGAGGTTAACTTTCAGGTTTGGAGAACTGGACATTGAAGTCACAGCTCAGTATCATTGGTAGAGTCCTTCAGTCCTTTCTTAGTAATGCTGCACCACCTGGTGTGTATGATAACAACACGTGATGAATGAATTCGATAATATCATCAAGTTTCTTCTTAGGTGATATATAACACAGCAACAATTCATATGAATTGTCCATTATTATCAAGACGACATCTTGCAGCACAGATGTCTCCAATGGCACATGTACTCACATCTATCGTATTCATTTGTCGAAGATATAGCTAAATGTGGAGTGAGAGTGATTGAATTATATCAGCTGTATTTCGATAAATAGCTACACCAGCGACTCTCTTTTTCTCTTTTAAATGTGAAAACACAGTCGAAGTATATCCATCTTTTCGCCTTGTTTCAACCAAGTTTCACTTAGCACTAATAACGTTGCATTTCTTGCAATTCCATCTTGTAAGTCTGGTGCGTGTAATTTTAAATTTTGACAATTGAGTTAAAATACCGTTATCCAATAGCGAGTTTAGACTAGCGTCCCCTAGATTGCGATGATAAAGATCGTTAGGGTCCGGTATGTAGAAATCCGATTATCGTAATGGGTATTGTGGGGGCGGCTCATTACGGACTCGTCTGATAATTACTTTCCGAGAAAGGTGCGCGACTGCGAGTGCGTCAGCAGCACACGTTTGTCGGAACACTTTTGATATTTCAAATCAGAGTATTTACATAACAAAAATAAATTAATTTATAAAGCTAACCTCTCAAGTCTGTAAGTTTTGTTTACATTTTAAATCACACTATTCACATGAAAATAAAATATACTTCTAAAAGTAAGGTATTTCCTCGAGTAATTCAAGTCCAAAAGTTTCGGTCATGAGGACTTAGATAAGTAGAGGGCGGTATACAGTATGTCCCTTTGGTAACGCAAGTATTTGAATTTCCCTGACATTTGACTTTGGTAGTGCTTGGAACGGTGCTGTAGTTAGAGTTGGCTTCAGAAGAGTGCGCTGCGCTCTTACGAGCCGTGTTTCGAAAGCGAAAAGTGTAAAACGTCTGATTTCCCGGGAACTATCAATTCGGGAGATCGAAGCGTCTATCCTCGAAATTAACTGAATTTGTAAAAAAAATAATGGTAAATAATGTGTAGAAGTGATGAGAAATAATCATACAGGTTTCGAAACACGGCTCGTAAGAACGCAGCCACGGGACATACTGTACAGTGTTCTAGGAACTAGGAACTCTGTGTAGAGACTGTACTCCCACACTTGCTCATTGTTATGCATCGACGTGTCTCTACACATACGCAAAATAGTGCGAATGAATGTGGCAACACTGTAATCATAAGCCCGGTCTACATACACAATCTTGTCGTCAGTTTTGCATGATCAGTTTAAAAGCGCGGTCGTAGAATACTACCTGTATTGCATGTGCCGACATTGACCTGACACATGCGCAATATAGGTAGTGCTCCACGACCGCGCCTTTACGGTGCGGTTCACAGGGTCGTGAACTGGGCGAGAGCACTACCTGTATGTGCCGACATTGACGTGACACGTGCATAATATAGGTAGTGCTCTCGCCCAGTTCACGACCCTGTGAGACCGCGCCGTTAGACTGATCATGCAAAACTGTCGACAAGACTGTGCGTGTAGACCGGGCTATAGTGAGTTTATGCGACGATAATTTGTCGTTACCCCGTGTATTTGTTAGTATTCGTTATTTCTAAATTAAAAATGTTGAAACGATTAAGATACAAAGGTAATAAATTTATTAAAGCGAGCGATTGAAAGAAACGTATTAACGGAGTGGCAGCGATGAATAATATAACCATATAACCAAAAAAACCGATAAATTAAAACCATGTTTTCCCGTGTTTAACACGTTAGCTGCCACGTCAGTCACCGATGACTGACACTGAACTTTCCGTTCAGGGCGCGTCAGTCATCGGTGACTGACAATATATGTAAAATAACGCAAGTGTGTTATAAGTATAAGCAGCGCGCGTGGCCTGATCGGGCTTTCTTCATAGATGCGCGTGGCAGCTAACGTATTAATATTTTCAAATTTTCATAATACGAGACGAATACATTAAAATAATTTCAAATTGTCCGCCAGTATATAAGTTTGGTTAGTAACGTTCTCATCGTACAGTGTTGCCATATCGCTACTCCTCATCCCAACCTCAATTGAATTTCAATAGTTTTTCCAATCTTTGAAAGCCCATCGTTTTTTAATAAACACTGAATTTGATATTTTTTATGTGAAACATCTAATTCCGCACTACGGCAGTGAAAACGGCTGTTAGCGTAGTGACGCAGGCATGGCAAGACGCAAAATTCGGGTCTCTCCGCCAGGACTCGGAGATCCCCTTTCCCCGAGCGCTAGCTTCACCACTTACTACCACGCGCTCACTGTATCGGTGTACGAAGCAGTACCGAGCGTTCATTAAGGCTCGTGCACAGCGATTGAGATGTGCTCTAGTGGTAAGGGTAAACATTAAAAGCGTTACTCTTTCTACACGGTACATAGCGAAAGTTAATATTTTGTGAGAATTAGTAACAAATCTTATAAATGAAAGGTTGTTTTTCATTATGCCGAAGTCGAGACAATCGTGTAGAGGTGCAAATATCGCCCTGAAAAAACGCAATGTAACCTTCAAGGGTTACTAGGTTTTATAGCGGTAAAATTCAAATATTCTATACTAATTTAGAACTGCTATTCTATCCAGAAATAATGAGCGGATAAGCCGTTAATTGACAGTGCCCGTTAATTGACCGTGACCGTTAATTTATAACTTACCATCAAGTATTAACTAACTTGTCTAATTCAAAAAGTGCATTTAGTTTACTCTCTCTTAACTTTGCCATTGATCACTGTTCCGTCTCACGATAAACGAAATTCGACACAACGGTTCGTACCGTTTAATAGTATCACAGTCATAAATACAAATACGCACTGGCGCACGTGTTGTTTCGACGGACACCTGGTGCTCGCGTACCCAAGCGCACCCAAGCGTTTGTGAAGGCTTCCGTCGGCTTGTGACAAGCGCCAAGCGTGTAAACTAGCATCCAAATTCAGATAAGCGTTTGTGAAGGCTTCGAGTTTGTGGCAGGCGCTACCTACCACAGGCCTCGGCTGCTACCATTACTAAGATAACTGATGCTGACAATCCAACATAATTTAGAAGCCTGTAAATCTGTCTCATATATCTATTATATATTTATTTTGTATATATTTTGATGCAAATTAAAGAATCGTTTTATTTATTGAAATCTCAATCTTTGCTTACATTGATTTTCACTTTCTTCAACACACCATCCTTCCTATCGCATACTTTCTACAAAGACGAATTTCGATGTTTCACATCTAACAGGCGTCCCGTGACACATTTTGTGTTTTTTCTCAGTGTAGCAGAAAGTAATAAGATTCAGAAAATGTGTCAATGTTAACCCAGTGTCAATGTTGGTCCGCGTTACTCTATTAGTTAAATTAAGAATGTTGAATGATTTGTGCAAACAATTATTTTGGGGTTAAACAGGCAATTGTTTCGCGTAACAAAAAAAACATAAAAATCAAACTTCATCTCCTTTTACTTACCTACCTATGAATTTCCCTTTTTGTTTTCCTTCATAAAATTCTTTTTTTTTTTACGTTAAACGTAAATTATAAACGTTACATTTTTTGCAAAAAATAATAAAAAGACGTGAACACTAGTCATTCCATAAAAAATGGCGACTATGCTAATCCGCCAAATTTTCATTGCGATTGGCAACGGAGAGACCCGAAAGCGATAATATAAAAAGTCACTGCTGCAGTGGACTAAAATTTAACCTTCCTTACATTATTTTTTATACTTTATAGGATAATGTTTATCTATTTTACCTTTTGTACTCAGATTATCCTTCTAACAGAATAATTTTTAATCTTTTTTTTTCAGTGTGGAATCAGAATAACACGATTCCTCTTGTAAAAGATAAATGTATAGGCGTGAAAATAAGTTTTATTGGATAATACGAGGTGGGATACGAGACACAATGCAGTCCGATTTTATGAAAAGTACCTACCCCAAAAAATCCTAATTTTGCTTGAAGTAAAACGGCTGGCAATTTTTTCTTTGGTTCTTTCGTGATTTTCGTGATATGTATAAATAATATGTGATGTATAAATAATCACCTAGAATCGATGCGTAAAAGTCTATAGAAATTATGATAATGTGTAAATTACAGTAATGGAGATATAAAGGCTTATGTCCGAGACAATCGTGCCAACCTATATTTTGCTCTAAACCTGGAAAGAGGGCCCTTAACTCTTTATATTTCCAAGCTGAAAGGTGCTACTGTTTTCGTAATTGTGGGTACAGCGCCTTTTCTTTTCTTTTTGAGTGCATACATATCGAAGGTATCCTGCCTTTTGGGCGTATCCACAAAAATCATATTTTGGTTGATACGCCCTTCTGGCAGGAAGCCTTCGATATAAAAGGCAAACAAATTGTATAGCTCTTTATGGAAATTGGCTACCCTTTTCACGTAGTAATACTCATTTTTGGAAAATTACTTATTCTAATATCATTCTATCATTTTGAAGTTTTCAGAACAACTCCCTAACCGACTTTTCAATTATATGTATAGAGCTCATTTTGTAGCTCTATATGCCTATTTTAATTTCCCTAAAAAGCAATTATGCTAGATATCTGCCATATTCAAATAATAAGTAAAAGTATGGTATGATCACATTAAGGTTACACGCATATCTTTCTATGGCATTGGTTTTCGTGAGAGAGTTGTCAACTTTGAACAAATTCCGATAGCTCTCATCAATAAATGTCGGTATCACTCTGAAGGACGTCAATAGATGGTGAATTATACAGCATGTCTGACGGCAAGCGCAACATCACTTCGGCAGTTTTTACCGACGGTGGTCGAATTTTGTATTAGATCTAATGCAAGACTCGACCACTGTCGGTAAAAACTGCCGAAGTGGTGTTGCGCTTGCCGTCAGACCTATGGTACATGGTGAAGAAACGATATATCTGCAGGATGTTTTTACATGTATATATAGTAAACGTTAAGTATATAACATTGAAAAGCCCTCAATCTTTTTCTCGCTATTACAGAGCATTAAAAGCCGCACAAGCCAAGTTGAAGCAAGCTGCTACAACACAGCAACAAGAGGTCGGTATTAAAATAATAATTTTTCAAGGCTCGATTCGACTTTCTTATGCATTTTATTTATACCTCAAAATCAGATTAGCTTAGGACTATATCAATGACCAAAAATATTTTACTTCATCAATAACCGGGGAATCCAAGTACGCAGCATTTTCGTAAGACACATGGAAAATAGAGAAGATTCTCCATGATCCCCTAACTAGTTAATAGTTAATAGTTAATCAGGTTTGCCTCTTCCTCTACAGTTATGAATAGCCAATGTAAAAAAAGGCTCTCTACTTGTAACAACGTGCATCAAAAAAGTTGTTTACAACAATTACTTTTTCAAAAATCGTGGTACATTCCCCTAGCGGAAGATTTTCTCCCATTTTAACCTTTAGAGTCCGGAGGTGGTCGATAAATCGACCAGCAGTCAGGTCGGGGCCTCCAAATAGGAAATTTATTTATTTTATTTATAAATTTCACGTCTAAAAAGAAGCCGATTTTAACTGAAATTTCCCCGGATTCTAAAGCTTAAGAGCTCGTAGAGAAATGACAATGTAATTTTTAGATTACTTTGCAGACTGCTAACTCTGTCGAAATCTTCTGCCGACTGTATCAAAATCTCTGTTAATTCCCCTGAAATCTTTCACAGCTCGATCGGAAATGTTGTAAAAAAAATGGTCGTAGAACTAGCAGAGATTTCTTCAGAGCTAGCAGGGCTTACAAAGTAATTTAAAAAAGACCCTGCCATTTCTCTGCGAGCTCTTAAAATTGGAACATTTTCGCAAAAAAAATAGCAGATATTCGGAAGAATCTTTCGCAGAAATTTGATAAAGGTTTGGCAGAGATTTGGCGGAAAAGAATTTCCTTCCGGGTAAAATGCAGATTTACAGAAAAAATGTTTGATTTCATTGTGAGATATGTATACAGCAATCAAAAAAATATGCATGAGAATTATTTATAATTACGACAATATGACGAAAAAATAAATGAAAAACTTAGAATAATGTTACCATACCATGCTTCCATGAGAATTGTCATTGCGATACTTTCATAGGAAAGCCGATTTTAAAACGTAATAACTAAATATAAGGAGAAAGTCTGCAAAATAATAAGTCACTCCTTTGAATAATTATATAACATTTGGCGGTGCAAGACCTATCTAGACATGCCAAATCTATAATAAATTGAATCCTTTATTTTTTCATATTGTAATTAATAGTAATACTTTGTTGAACAAAATTTTCTCTAATAAACATTGTTTACATACAATTAAAGTATAAGAGAGTACCCAGATGTCCGGTTATTAATGAAGCATATGTTTCGAGGTGGAAAACTAAAATATTGTCCCGCATATACCTTTAAATACAGGGGTGACTAAAAGTCGGGCAACCGATTTGCACGGAAAGAAAAAAACAGCACAGGTACAAAAAAATATTGCCATGGAAACACAAATAAGCACGTACGTCTTTACTATTACTTCTATGCTGTACTGCCGCTCGCTCTTCGTTTTACAACAAACCATTTGACTTTTGGCCATCCCTGTATAAATGCATGAATACATATAAAATTATTCAAATATTGGAGACCCAAGAGGATTTGGCAGTATGTCTCTCACCAGGAATAGTAACAATTTTGAAAAATTCAGTGAATAGGGTACCTAAATATCTGGTTATTAACTTATGTTAAATCACCATAAGAGTGAAAGGAGATTTTGCACACATGGATGAAATAAATCTTTCCTATCAAATGGACTTAAAAAACATAGACATAGGACATCTCTCATAGGATGTATGTAGATTTATATGATAATTGATAAAATCCAAGTCATCATGATGTTTTATCCTTTAAGCATAATTCGTTTGCTGTTTTATTATGTTTTTATTATTCCTTTTCGTATTTGCGTTATTTAAATTGCGTTTTCGTTATTTAAATAAGTTTTAAAAACGGGCAATGTTTGCCTGTTTTTCTATATGTATGGCTACGCGAAGTTTACATTTTCGAACCCTGACCATTTTTTTATTTGTTTGTTAATTTTTTGTAAGAGAAAATAAAGACTCATATTTTGATGGTTGATGATTTAACTACCAGTTTCACATCTATAGGTGTGTGAAATATTTAATTTTTAAAATATCGATGCGTTCTAATGACTATAAGTTCTAAATGACGTATCCTATCAAAAATTGATATACTTAGGGCCGGTTTTACCAACACGGTATAAACGCGGTATAGCGCTATACTGACAATGAGAATAACCAGCAATAAGCCTCATGGCCCTTAGTATAGTAAGCTCCTTCGTTTTAACCCTTAACTAGTGAGGTGTGGTCTCTCAGCCGGCGCACGGGATTTACAGACTATTGGAAATGCCTACAATTGTATGGCTCCGCTTAATCCTCACCCTATTGGTACATGACAGATCACCATATTTATACCTACTCGCTTCGCTCGTCAACCCCCGGGGGGGCTATCGCCCCTGCGCCGCTATCGCGGCGCTCCCCCAAGCTTTAGCAGAAGTATCACGTCGTTGCTGTCTTCTCCGTTCAATGTGCTCTTCTTCTTCTTCTCCTTCTTCGAGAAGAAGGAGAAGGAGAAAGAGGAGAAGAAGGAGCAGAAGAAGAAGGAGAAGGAGGAGAAGGAGAAGAAGAAGAAAGAGGAGAAGGAGAAGTCTACTTCTTCTTCTTCTTCTTCTTCTTCTTCTTGTTCTTCAAGGAGAAGGAGAAGGAGGAGAAGGAGCAGAAGAAGAAGAAGGAGAAGGAGAAAGAGGAGAAGAAGGAGCAAAAGAAGAAGGAGAAGGAGGAGAAGGAGAAGAAGAAGAAGAAAGACGAGAAGTCTTCTTCTTCTTCTTCTTCTTCTTGTTCTTCTGCTTCTCCTTCTGCTTCTCCTTCTGCTTCGTCTTCTTCTTCTTCTTCATCTCCTTCTTCTCCTTTTTCTTCTTCTTCTTCTTCTTCTTCTCCTCCTCCTCCTTCTCCTTCTTCTTCTTCTTCTTTTTCTTCTACTTCTCCTCCTCCTCCTCCTCCTTCATCGTCTTCTTCTTCTTCTTCTTCTTCTTCTTCTTAAAAGAAGAAAAAGGAGAAGAAGAAGCAGAAGAAGAAAAAGAAGAAGAAGAAGAACGTATTGAACGGAGAATACAGCAACGATGTGATACTGCTGCAAAAGCTTGGGGAAATGCCGCGACAGCAGCGCAGAGACGATAGCCCCCCGGGGGTTGACGAGCGAAGCGAGTAGGGGGCGGAGCCCCCTAGCAGGTATAAATATGGTGATCTGTCGTGTATCAATAGGGTGACGATTAGGCGGAGCCATACAATTGTAAGCGTTTCCAATAGTCTGTAAATCCCGTGCGCCGGCTGAGAGACCGCACCTCACTCTAGTTATATATATAAAGGGGTTAAAAGAACTTTATAGTAAAGATAATTTATTTGAGCAGTCCTGAGATGAGTTAGAGGTTGTAAAAGCAAACAAAATTAATTTTTACATTGAAGGACTCTTTTTATTTTCTGTTACCAATTTTTATAATATATCAGATGAAATCAGGAAAATTCTTACCCATGGACAAAAATCACAAGATATTATATGTAGAAGTTAGTCAATTTAAATTTCATTTGGTAATTCTTATTCGAATTCTCTCTCCGTAAAGACGATATCTCTATTAGCATTAACAGGATGAAGAAAAATATAGTGTTGACAAACATTTCTAAGCATAACTTTCTTAAGGCTTTGTTCAGATGTAAGTACATTGATTACTTTATTCTTATTCATAAAAATTTACTTTGTTGACATTATGTTATATTGAATTATTAAAATTATCTCTAATTCTACTATTCAGCAAAATAAATGTGTTATTTATATTATTTGGTTGACGTCGGAGAAGAATTTTGGTAACAGAATACCGCGTATTGGCATAGACTATGAAGTTTACTACATTGTTTTTGTCAAGAAAGTTATTTTATTATTCTAAAAGTTACTACAAAGTATAGTTTGCTCAACACCTATTTTAGGAAATAATAATTATAGTAATAGATAATACAGTATCAAGCACTATACTTAAGTAAACTATATTCATGGTTATTCATAGAGCAATAAAGGAAATTTGGTTGAGTCAACTCCACTAATTTTTCTTTGTTTCAATCAACCTATTCTCTTATTGAAGTAAGATTCGTACAGAATAATAATAAAAGCGACCGTAAAATTCTCATAATTGATTCGCCTTAATGCTGAAATTTCTGTTGAAATCTGCAACATCATGAGGACTAGGACTTTATTTAATAATACTAATTCGTAACTTCTACCGCATATCTGACAAATGTAAGTAATTATAAATCTTTCTGTATTTTCATGCTGCTCCGGATTTTGGAACTAACATTGAATCCTTATCATTCATTCTGTATTATTTTTACGTTTTAATTCTGCAACTGATACGTATTTTTTCGTTGGCATATTTTCTTTCCCGAAATACTTTTCATTATCTACAATCCAAAATGCATTCTTTAAATAATCGTATTTTCCACAATCATTCTTTTTTTGAATTTTGCTGCCATATAATTTTATCAACAAATTTCGAATTACAGGCGGGTCCCGCCGGATTCCTAAAAAGCTTCTTCTAAGGCCAATTTTTGTTAAAGAGGTTTCTCCATTCCTTTTAGTACAATTTGCATAAACGACGTTATGGATATCCTTAAAAATATATGTTAATAACAAACGAACACGAGAATAACAGTGATTATGATTAGACAATGTCTAAGACGTCGAATGATAATTATTTTAAGTAAAGCTACGACCACTATGTATTAATATAATAGCTATAAATTTCATGGTGACGAATAAATAATTTACTAAATTTACAAACTATATAATAATAACGAAGGTGATTACGACGGCGATGGCGATGATAATAAAGGTAATATTAAAAGAAGACGATTAAATATAAATATACTTGTGTACATATACATGTATATACGTACGTATGTATATGCTATAAGTAAATAAATGAATATATGTAATTATAATATATAATCGGAAGAAAAATGTGGTTCAATGCTACGTTACATTCGTGATAATGTGTGCAGCCTTTCAGAGAGACATGCATATATAAATACTTAGAATGCCCTTGTTAAAAATCGCCGATGTGCAAACTACTTATATATTCTGTTTTTCTTTTTTTTCCTGCCATCATCCTGCATTCAATCACACTGATGTATATGGTACTTTCAACACAATACTGTGCAATGGCAGGCATTATAACTTCAAAATGCAACGATAGCCGAGAAATTAATAACGAATGCTCCAGTTTTTTACAGAAATTCCATCTGTAATAAGTCGATAGAAAATTATACCTTCGCCTGGAAGCAAGAGATGAAAGCGCAAAGTCAAAGAATAATCGAGCATGAGCGCGATTTAATTGATATGGAGAACTTTCTACGTGATTCTAATTATTTGAAAGGTACTTTCGAACTGTAAACGGCATTTCAACGCAAAGATAATAAGGATAAAAGAGTTGAAAGACATGGTATGGTATTTGAAAATTTCCTAAAACACAATCCTGAAGTGAAAGACTTGCATATTTTGAAGCATGAAATAAAGATTCGTATTCAACGGATACAGGAACTCGAGTGTCATATGGGAAATGTGATAATGGAATAGAAGGACCGGAACAAGATAAATAAGGCCAGAATTGTGGACCCTGAAGAAATGGTAACGCGGATGGAGGAATTCACGAAAGAACACAATGTAGTTATTCTGAGGAGGAGAAGATAGAGGGGAGGATAGAGCAACTGCAAAAGCGCAATTATTCATTGGAGAAGAATCTGCTTAAGTTAGAAAAATATCACAATACTGATAAATTAAATGAATTGGAAATGGGAATTACTAAAAAGGAAAAAGACGATGGCTTATGAAAATCAAATTGATATATACAAGAGAAGTCTCAGAGAAGACCTACCAGGAAAGAATCGCAAAATGAAGGACATGGAGCACGCGGTAGTTGAAAAGGATATCAAGATTCAGGAGTATAAGCAGGAAATTATACAGTGGCAGAAGAAGTTACTGAACCTCCAAAAGGAAATGGAGAGCCTGGAGTAGGAGGAGTTAGAAGTGTATGAAGTACAAGACATTGGTGTTTTAAAGGAACAGATCAGAGTAGGAGTAACGTGTCCTCCTATTACAGGATGGGATCAATTTCTTAAAGAGCTTTTAATGAATATCCATATATTCAGATCAATTAGAGAAACTGATAAGTATTGTCAAAATTAGCAAGAATGAAGGGCAGGAGATGGAGAACCGTTTGAAGTTTAAGCAGAAGAGGATTGAAGAACTCGATACATCACTCAGAGGGAGCATTATTATTACGAGCGAGGGCTCCAAAGAAGCTAAAGCATGAGGAGACGTTGAAGGAAGGAGCTATGCAGAAAGTAAGTGTTATCATTATTGACTTGAAATTATAGCATAATAGAAAAATGTTGTTATCGATCAAACCAAATCAATTTACCAACGGTTATTTAAAAAAGAGAGGTCAATTTCTTACGAGTTATTTATACCTGGAAATTTGGAAAATTTTGGATTTTTGAAATCTGATTTCAGATTCGTGATCAGCAACCCAAAAAACCCACTTATACCAAATTTGACACGAATCCGTCAATTTTCTAAAATATTGGATCCGCCATCTTGAATTTTTGAAATCTGACTTCAGATTCGTGATCAGCGACCCAAAAAAACCCCTATGCCGAATTTGGTTTAAGTTGAATAAGCCATTAAGAATGTTGTCCTTCAAATTCAAGGAAATTTCCCACTATGCTCCGCTGACCATAAAGGTCACATGAAAAAAATGGTCAAGGACATATTTGATGTGAAATTTCCCGCTCTTTTCATTTCCGGTATCAAAAATACCGGTTCGCATTTAAAAAGATCAATTTGACCTTGATATGACCTTGAAAGTCATGGTCAAGATCAAATCCGATATGACCATTGGGTAGCAGGGAAAAATCCTAAAAGTTTTGCATTAAACATTTTCCACTAAAATAATTTCCCGCTGAGATAATCAGCCGTACCTGAACTTTTTGAAGACCCTGTATATTACTTCAGTACGTATGGAACAGGTGCCTGCTTTTTCGATACTCAGGCTTCTGAGTAATGGCACAATTTCTGCGACATCGTTTGATGCTTGCGATGACAGCGTTATTCGTACAAGGTTGAGTATCATCGTTAATGCTTTGGTTGCATTCAGAAGCAGAAAGAGATTGATCGGTGACATAAAACCTAAGGAAATCTTCCTCCTTAAAAATATTGGAATTGAAAGGCCATATTTCCATGCAGAGAAAACCTTTCTGAATATTATAGTTTGGCTCTAGGAAAAGATTGAGCAACCAATGCTGGGATATCATAGATGGAAATCAGTTTGGCAGGATGACTGACCTTATGGTAGCATTGAAGGTTTTTAGTGGACCGAAAACCCATCTATCAAGGCATTGCACTTATGACTGATGTATGGCGGTAAAATTACCAATATAATGCCATTGGCTTTACATATTCTTAATCCCTCAAGCATGATGTGTAATTCGTGGTTATCCAGAATTACAAGCAGAGAATGATCTATTCAGCATTTGGTATAGCGGATAAAATCCGACCAAATTTTTTCAAAATTCGTCTCAGTCATCTGTACAGTTTCATAGACTTCTATTTCAGAGCCAGGAGGAGCGCCGATTCCCAACTGATCCCTTATGCATTTTTGAGGGAAGATAAAATATGGCAGGATGGCTACACCGATTGCATTGACTGCACAACACATGATTACTAGACATCCTCTCTCCGCTGAAGTCGCTTATGACACTTGTTTTTCGCCTCTCAAGGCAATCACTTTTTCTGGTATCTATACTGTCGTAATCCTAGCTTCATCAGTGTTGAATACTGCTTCAGGTCCATACGAATATTTACTGGTGGAGTGGAATCATAAGTTTGTGTAAAATTCCTTTACAGTCTTGTTGTGAATGCAGTGCCGCTCGATAAGCTAGTGGCTTAAGAATCCTTAACCCTTGAACTACGAAAGACGTAAATATACGTCCACAGAAATCCATCGATATGTACGAAAGGCGCCGCAATGAAAGGGTTAACGATAAATTTGGATTTCTACTCATGAAACCTCATAACCAATTATAATAAGTGGGCATTTTATTCGTGGGCAAATAGGTCCACTAATGATATCCGAATTAGGAGGAATCTTTTTAATATTTGCGGCTGCAAATTGGTGGACAAATTTTCTTGTCATTGAAGGTGTAAGACCATAGTTAAGTTTATTCGAATGAAGTAAATATTGTTCGAGCTGCTTTTTTAAACCTATTTTTTCACCTTTCTGAATCAAGTGACACGGCAGTGTCTCGCGGCATGTTCGTTCAAGTAGTTCCGCGCTCAGACACGACAGCGCTGATGTCGCGAGCACCCGTGTCTCTTTACACCACAAATGTCTGCCCCCTGCACCCCTCAATTTTTACATCGAATTTTCTCAATAAATATACGGTTATAACCAAAACTATGCTTAGTTACGCCATATAAATCGACTATTCTCTATCGATAGAGACCAGAGTAAATGTTGTAAGTTACATATTAACAGAGATTTTTCCTTAGCAACGCGAAGCCACGCCCCTTTCGCCTAAAAGTCGAGAATCCGATTTCTCGGGCGATATATATATATGTCAAAATCTCACAAAAATTCCGCCTGTCTTCGGTGATATTCGGCCATGGTCGGAAATGTGTACACAGATGCGGCCACACGCATACGCCATCAAATGTATGTGAGA
This sequence comes from Xiphydria camelus, assembly GCA_963678675.1. Taxonomy (NCBI): domain Eukaryota; kingdom Metazoa; phylum Arthropoda; class Insecta; order Hymenoptera; family Xiphydriidae; genus Xiphydria; species Xiphydria camelus. Next base: position 17,713,246 of record OY783201.1, read on the forward strand.
GTGTGTGAGAGAATATATTCCTTGAATGTTTAGTTGTTTTTCAAAATTAATAAAATATTTCCATTCGCGAAACGATTAACCTCGCGTTTATTTCGATCCTCGGACGCGCTTGTTAATAAAATGTAAAAATTCAGTGTACCTCATGAATAAATTCCAAAAAGTAATGAAATCCCCCCACAAAAACAGATTCTCTGTAAAAAAAAAAGGCGGCATGTTCATTCAGTGCCAACAAAAATTGATACCTACGTAAAATACTCTCCAAAAAAGATTTGAAATCAATTAAGATCGCCATGTTCAAGATTTATATATAAAAAAGGTGTGTGAGGTGTGAGGTGGTAAGAAGTTTAATTTTTTCTATAATAAAATATTTATAACTTACTAGAGCAACCCGTCCCGGCTTCGCACGGGTAGATTGTGGATTGATTTTGTCCGTCCACCATTGTTTAAATACATTTTTAATACAAAACTTTTAGTATTTTTTCCGGGCTATGCAATGGTCATATTGGATTTGACCTTGACCATGACCTTCAAGGTTAAAGCAAGGTCAAATTAATTTTTTTTTCACGTTCAAATGTGTCCTTGACCATTTTTTTCATGTTACCTTTATTGTCAGCGGAGGTCAAATTTAGGTCAAGTATAGTTCGACTTTTTGAACACCCTGTATAAGATTTACTAACTCAGAAACCTTCGCGGATATGCGTCCAACTGTTCCCCAAATTTTCATCGCAATCGGATGAACGGTTTAGAAGGCATAATAATCATCCCTACCGGTACTTTTTGAACACCCTGTATAAGATTTACTAATTCAGAAACCTTCGCGGGCAGCGTCCAACCATTTCCCAACTTTTCATCGCAATAGGATGAACGGTTTAGGAAGGCCTAATAATCATCAGTACCGGTACTTTTTGAACACCTTTTATAAGATTTACTAACTCAGAAACCTTCGCGGGCATGCGTCCAACCATTCCCCAAAGTTTCATCGCAATCCACTATGATTTCTGAGATCCATTTTCTTGGCCAAAATTACTAAAAACGTGTGATGATATATTTAGCCATGGAAACTATTTCCTGTACTTAAAATATAAACTATTAAGGCTATATTTATTGAGATAATCATTAAAAATATATACAGGGCGATTCGCAAATATATATTTATTTATATATTTTTAACAAAAGTTCTATGCATCATTTTCTAGATCTTCTTTTCGTTCTTCTTTCTCGGATTTTAGAAAATCAGAATGTGAGTGTATCAACATATGAAGTACTTCGGAAGGAACATTTAATTTCCGCTGTCGATTTATACGTTTTTGTAAATTTATACTTGAAATTATAGGATCAGAAGTATCCATGGCTCTGTTAAATATATCTTCTAAATTATCGTTCCTATTAGTTTTTCTAGCGTGATGTTGCCTGTCATGTTTATAAAGTTTATTTCTCGCTTCCGATGCCTCTTCCCCAAAGTATCCGACAGGCAGTATCGCAGTTTCTATTATTTGCCTGCCATGTACCAGAACTTTATGTACTGTTACGGGCATTGGGTACCGAGAGTATTTAGAGAAATACAACGTAGCGGTGGAATAACAATATTCTTCAAATATTTGTGAGTTTATTTCATATTGACAGGAGAGACAAATTAAAATGACTTTAAATCTCTTAATTATATCTTCGCCAATATCTATTTTCAAAAAATTTTCGAGTGTCTTCAAATGCTCTACGTGCAGTATTGCCGTCGTTTGTACTACCATATCCACTGGATTTTGATTTGTCGACATGTAAGTGTAACTGCTTTGAAAATCGCTCTTGAATTAATTTCTTTCTGCTATTAAATTTTGTTTTATTTTCATTACCTCTGACTTGCCATTCGTAGATATCATGCCGGTAACAGATATAAATTATAAATATGGATATAAAAAGTGTTAGGCCTAAAAAACACACTCTTGAAAGACACAAAAAAAAAAATTTTATATTCATTTTACTGTTTTCGTACAGAAAAATGGGGGAGAAGACAGGTCCAAAAAAAAAGATGGGTATGCGCTGTTGATAAAATCTCTGGAATGGATGATCTGAAAAAAAAATGGTTTTAGATTCAATAGGTAAATGGCTATAGCGCATATCATACGGTTTTTGATTTTTTTAAAAATGACAAAATGGCGGCCATTTTTCCAGAAACTACGAAAAGACACGTTTTTTTTCATCGTTTTTAGCCAAAAAAAAATAGTTACACTCAAAATTTCAAAATTCGTATGATATGCGCCATAGCTATAGTCATAAAGAACATGTGGTAAAATTTTGGTAAGGGTCGGTTGAATAGTTTCGGAGATTTTATCCACGAGCCGTCCAAAAACATCATTTCGAAAAAAACGCGTTTAAAGTTTTTTTTAACGAAAAATCGTGAAAAAATCTTACTTACGTATAATCAGCGATGCCTGCACCATACATTATGCCTTCAGTTTCTTCATAGCGCTCATTTTCATCCAAAATAGCCTGCCTTCGTTTCATTCTGGCTTCCTTAGAAGCATCGCTGCTGCGGCGGTTCGCAAGTTGTATGCGTGTTCTGTGACGGTCAGCGACGAACTACTCGGCGGTCGGGCCGATTTTGACGCCCATTACTTCCAAGATTTTTAATACTGGCTGTAATCCCTCGTTAAAAATACAAGCAGCTGTTTGACACGCTATTTCAACCATTTTTTTTCCGCTAAAGATGTGTTTGGGAGCCATTGACCAGACGCATTTGTTGAAAGATTCGTTATTATTCTGCGTATTTCCGTTGAGGCATCTTTCAAGTAGTTCTTGTTTTGTCAAATCGTCGTAGATCAGTTTTAGAACTTCTTGAACATCTTCAGCGAGAGCAGGGGGATGTTTGAACTTATGAACGGATTTATTTTTTACAGCTTTCTTGTATTTACACCAGGATTCAGAACAGTATGAATGCTGTGGATTGCTGTCAGTTGAAATCTTATGATAAAATCCTGCCCAGATCTCCTTGCGCATTTTTTCCACTGAATCGGAATGTCTTTGAATTGCTAAATCATAGTTTTTTGCCTGTCTTTCATTAATTTGATCGTTAAATCCTGAGTTTTTACAACAGGAATTTTTTTTACGGCGGTTTTTTTCTTTTTCGCGACAACTGTTCTTGCTGCTCTTTTTTGACGTTGATGTTGACGGTTGAAAATTTCAAACACGACTAATGTAGAGAGAACGTTGTATAGTCGGATGATACTTACAAAAGATAACAGCACCTCATGTATACAAGGCAGGTAAGTAGTACCGTTTTTCGAGCGGTGCGTATATTAGCGCGCTCAGATAGCTAAGTAAACGTCGCTCAAAAGTACACTTAGACTGCTCGGATCTTTATACAATTTTAGTATGATACTTTTAAATATGTATACTTTCAAAAAATGCAATAAAAAAAATCGATTTTTCGAAAATTCTAATTACGGTAGATCCCTTAACATATTCTAACTTAAGGGGCCTGCAAAATCGGATAGATTGCGGCGTTCGATTGTTCAACAAAATAGTATGGTTCAAAGACTGCAGTCGGAGAGGTATAAGTGTCGTTGCAAAGAGAGAAGCATCCGAATGGGAACCGGAAGTGCTGAATTTTTGTTTATACATCGATTGTCCCGAACTCCCATCGAAGCCATAACTAAAAATTATTTCGGCATTCATTTCATTTACGTTCAGCAATTCCATATGATGCAGAATTTTACATCTTCTTGTAAAATTATTATCCGCTTTGTTGTATGTTCCAGTACATTTTTTAACGATACCTCCGCCACAAGATCAGTAACATTAATACCAGTCGGTCTGCAAATAGATTTACATTTCCACACTTCCTTGTAGTCAGGATAAATATCACAGTTTCGTGAAATAGCTTCATGCCGTATATATCTAAGTATTGTTGTTTGCTCAATTTTGAGTCTACAATGAGTTCTAAGGCTTCTTCCGGCGTATATTTTACTGGAGTTTTCGAAGGTGTAGAAAACAATTTCCGTACTTTTGTTGGTCGACCTGAGCTCTCGTTCACTTCTTTCAGAACCTCAGACAAATCACGTTTACCTTCGTGGCGAGCGGCTATTCCTGCTGCTTGTATCATTAAGGACGATGATTGCTCATGCTGAAGAACCACTTTTGCAGCGTCTCGCCTCTGAGATCGTGCAGATGTTTCCGAAAATGACAAACTGGGTCGCCCTGAAGATGTAGATGGTGTAAGTTCGTCTATTTCGATGATAAACGTTTCGTCTAACCAAGTGGAATATTTTATCTTGAAGCGATCTTTATGTCGAGAAACATTACACCATCTCTCGTCGAAATTACGGCACAAATGTCGCACTTTTTCCTTTATCTGGAGCTCATTCGATGAAGTAATAGCATTTCCAATCACAGTATTTATATGAGAAAAAACAGCGGAAATTTTTCGCCCGCCGCGGAATTTTTTTTTGGAGGGAGCTCTGCCGCTGCCTTCGACCTATACTTCAAAAAGATCTTCCTTCTTAAACCGGTGCATGACTATAAAAAAAATTAAATGTCAGGTGAAGGCGCAAGTGGCCGCAAAAAACGTATACACACACTTAAAGAGCAATAAATAATGTATTGGTTCTTCAAAAAATGAAACCCGCCAAATCCCGCCAAATTTTTGTAAGTCACTTCAAATATTTGGATTCATTTTTGCACAGAACGACAATGCATATATTATAATTTCTGTACACTTAACGCAATAATTATGACATTTTAATGTAATACAGGTTAATCACATACCCGTAGGATAACCCCAAAAAAATACAGTTTTTAGTATTGTTCCACTGCACACCAATGACACGCTTAACAATTTGCTGTTTCCGCGAGGACGTAAACAAGCTAACTGAAATATTATTACACTTACCCGACCGTTCTCAGGTAAAAAGGTGCGCGTAAGAACGAGCGCAGGTAAGAAATGTGATACTTTGGAATATTTACTTTACCCCTCCGTATGCAAATGTACCATTTTTGAGAATCGAAAAATGGGATTTTGGCCAAAAAATCGGGCCCCAGAAACCATAGTGCAATCGGGTGAACGGTTTAGGAAGGCATAATAATCATCCGTACCGGTACTTTTTGAACACAGAAACCTAAACTAACTCAGAAACCTTCGCGGGCAACCCCCCAATTGCGGGCATTCCCCAAAGTTTCATCGCAATTGGATGAACGGTTTAGGAAGGCATTTGAAGGTATTACCTTAAAGGTCACGGTCAAGATCAAATCCAATACGACCACTGGGTGGCCAAGGGAAAATCCTTAAAGTTTTGTATTAAACATTTTTCTCTAAAATGTATTCCCGTTGAGATAATCCAGCTTGCGCGAATAGTATGCGCAGTAGCGCCACACACACACTGACGCAGTCACATCTATATGACTTACGTCTGACGCTCAATTTCCCAGGAAGGTCGTACCGCAGAGCCATAGCATAGATGTTTACACATCAAAAATAATGATAAAGTAATTACTTGATTGTTGAAAACAAAAAATAGAATAATCACAAAGATATTTGTCCTTCCATCGAAAGTGAGGTTAACCTCACCAGCTTTAAAGCTGTCAGAGGGCAATTAAACTTATCTCATGGCAATTCTTCTGAGATACTGCCGTCTCCTTTCCTACTCTTCATGCACAGGCAACCAGAGAAACATAGCACTGCGTCCGTTCACTATCTCGATTATTCGCAAAAAAAATACAAACGATTATTAAACTATACGGAGCGTCTGTTACATTATTCACCACTATTGAGATTCATAACTCCAATTACACTGAATTTTTACTTTTTATTAACAAGCGCGTCCGAGGTTCGAAATAAACGCGAGGGAAATCGTTTCGCAAATGGAAATATTTTATTAGCTTTGAAAACCGTAACCAAACATTCAAGGAATATATTCTCTCTCACACACTCTCACATACATTTGATGGCTTATGCGTGTGGCCGCATCTGTGTGTAGACATTTCTGATCATGGCCGACTATCGCCGAAGATAGGCGGAATTTTTCGGACATTTAGACACATATATATTGCCCGAGAAATCGGATTCTCTCGACATTTAGGCGCGAGGGGCGTGGCTTCGCGTTGTTAAGGAAGAATCTCTGTTAATATGTAACTTATAACATTTATTCTGATCTCTATCGATAGAGAATAGTCGATTTATATGGCGTAACTAAGCATAGTTTTGGTTATAACCATATATAAAATTTTCCAACCTACTCGTTCTACAATAATACTTAACCCGGCGTTGGTGTGCACAGAGAAATTGGATGCACAGAGTGGGGTATGTCATAAACCCCAAACTGAAATTCACGCAGGATATCAAAAATTTTGAAATTCGATAATTTCAACGATCAATCATGGTTCTCTGCTTATTTATGATTCAAATAAATTAAACATTGTACAGGAAAATTCATATACCACCAATTCATGAACTTCTGGTTGCTGATTATCACGTAGTAGTCGACACAAGCACGAGTTTTGTCTTCGTAAAATATAAAAATCATATTATAGCTTGTAAAACACCAAAAATAAGACATAATTATTGTATAATTGAGTGCAGCTAAAAAAATATAAAAACCATACTATATCTTGTAAAACACCAAAAATAACACTTACTTTACCTCCAGAAAACAAAACAATATTAAAAGTTACAACAATAGTGTACCGGGGTGTCATACCCCAACCGTCTTTGACAAGCTCTTACTTCAAACTGCATTTGTATTGAAAGCTGGCAATAAGGTTATCGCGTCAAAATATGTTTCAACTACAGCTACGCTAGAGGTTGTTAATTAATCTACTTTTGATTTTATGGTAATAAACGGAGTTCGTGGGGTGTGGTACCCCAGAACACCAACCGAGGGTTAATATCACTGGAAGTTGAAGCAACAGTTATTATCAAAAATCGGACACCCCGATTTTTAAACACTTGGGGAATCTCATCGAAGAAACCCGAATGATTATTTCCTATCACTTCTACACATTATTAATCATTATTTATAAATAAACGATTTCGAGGTTAGATGCTTCGATCTCCCGAATTGGCAGCTATCAGGGGCCCCTTTCTCTAACTCACTTGCAAGAGAAACGTATACATTTCTTAGCGAGTAGACTAATCAGGACCCCCACCACAAAGGAATACTTGGTCCTGATTGGTCTATTGGCTGAGATGCGTATACGCAACTTTGCGAGTGAGTAGAGAAAGGGGCCCCAGACGTTTGACACTTCTCGCTTTTACGGCTCATAAGACCGCAGCGCACTCTCCCGAAACCAATTCTATGAATGACTAGAGGACCGACCCAACCACTTCCGGCCAAATGTTAGGGAAATTCAAAAGTTGGAGTTTGCCATCGGACATACTGTTTACCAATGACCGTGACGAATTGTTTCATCACATGTGTAAAGATACCACTTATGACAGTATATATGAAGGGTCGGCGGTCAAAACCGGCTAAGTGACATTTCTAAAATTTTACAGGACGACGTAAAAACTGTTGCATTTCTTTTTACCAGGGAATTTTTCGATCACGTTTAGTATGTCTGTCAATAAAGTCGAGATTCGATACAAGTGTTGTATCGAAATTTTAGGCAATTACAGCATGTCCCTGCGGTCAAAACTGGGTATGTGCGCAACCGCACTTATCTCTCTATGCATTGAACTCGAGCCGATCTTCTTGAATTCAATATCTACGTTCTGATTATTGGATCATGAAAGAACATTAAGAAGTGGAATTCAAAAACTTGGTTATATAACTCAAAAAATTTTATTTTTATAGTGTAATAAAAGTCGAAGTTAGACATGTTTTTCAGAAATTCTCCGTGAATCTTTCTAAAGTTATAGTTTGGAACTTTTATATAATTCAAGTTATATACCAATTCCTGAATTTAATAGGGTTCTTTTCGAGTCTTGCAATATTGCAAATATTAGTGGTTTTTCAGAAACCAGACAGATTTTCAAGAATTATGTTTTTATGTGAAAAACCTGTTGTTACGACTCTTCATTGTTAGTTAAATTTAATGCTGTCAATATAATAAACTTTATCCGATCATAAACTTTTACTGCTAATGCGTTATAAATAACATTATATATAGAAATCTCACTTGAGGAGTTGGAGGAATTCTAGCGGCAACCCGCTTACTTCTCGCCATTCCTGCAACGCTCACAGCATTTTTCACGTTTTCTCATCTTTCTTAGCTGTTTGTAGGCCTACGGAACAGATATTTATATCTAACTTCACAGAAATTACTTGTCTACAAGATTATGTTTGCAATGATTGAATGTATGAATGCGAAACATTGTTATTCGTGTAAATAAGCAGAATATGCTCCTTACCTTGAAGGTGTATACAATATACTGACCACGTGTTGCATGAAAAATGGAAAACTCGGCACGTACACTTTTTCTGCACTTTCACCTACACAACGCACCCACCAAATGGCAGCTCTGTACTATTTTTTAAGCTAGAGCCGCTAGTTTACAATAGAAAACATGACGTTTCCATAAGACTCAATAAGCACTTAGCCGGTTTTGACCGCTGGCCATCTACAAATTATTCACTACTAATTCAAAACTTTACGATTTTGAGGTTACACGAAACGCTTCGATCTCCCGAATTGACAGCTATTAGAAGAGCAGTCGACACTTTTCGTTCTTATGCAGCGCACTCGTCTGAAGCCCACTCTAATTGTACCATAAATACTGCCGAAGTCAAGAATTCAGGTCGCAGCTCACCTGCGCGGTTGGCCATAGGACATGCGGTATATGTCGCAGGCAAATAGTAACTTTAGGCAGATAGTATCTGCCTAGGCAAATACTAACTGCCTGGGCAAATAGCTTTTCTTTATATATCATTGCTAAATGACTAAGCAGATACTATTTGCCTAGTCAAATAGTATCTGCCTAAATGTTCTTTAGGCATATAGCATATAGATTAGCTATTTATATAACCAGTTAGGAAATGCCTCATTTTGCGTAACGAGTGAGATTATTGCAATATCTATCACACGAATTACACAGAATGCATTTCCTAACGTGTTGCATATGTCGTAGGTCACAATAAAATAGTCATTTCAGGCAAATTGCTTTTAACTAGGCAAATAACTTTTGTAGCTCCTCGCGCTTCGCTCGCTCCGCTGATTCTAGCCTAACCTAATCTAATCTAACCTTACTGAATCTAATTACTTTATATTTCAATATGTTAAGTTAGGTTAGGTTAGATTAGGTTAGAATCGGCGAAGCGAGTGAAACGAGCGAAGCCACAAAAGCTATTTGCTTGGAATGACCATTTACCTTCGACACATACAAGATTTTTTCAAATTATTCCTAAAACATGCGAGCGATTGGTTGTCAGTTTGAATTTTCGATTAATATTTCATTTTTTATCACGGTTAAGAAAGATTTTTTATTTCCTAACTAGTTAAGAAAAGTAACACGTTTCCCAACGTCAGTCAGTATTGAAAAATATTACTTTAAATCTCAAAATTTGAAAAATAAATTGTGTTGTATAATAGTATATTACACTGAAATTATTGTAATAGAATAAAGAATAAATTGTAACTACTGTAGTAATGGTAACAAATTCAGCGTTCTGGTGTTAACAACTTTAATTTAAGACCAAAATCGCTGACATAAAAATAAACAAATAATCTCAAAAAAATCAGTACAAAATCTGAAACTTATTGTTATTAGAATAGGTAGGTAATAATTAATATAAATCTACTTATTTCGGCAAGGATTGCTTGAATGGCACCTGCTGTTGCACAAATGATTGGCTTTGAAACAAGCACATCGCTTGGTATTGCATTGACTTTTTGAAGGTTGGCATTGGCATTTTGAAAACCCCTGACCTGAAAACATTGACTGCGAGGCGCAGGCTTCTCTTAGTGCAATTGACTTTTCTTGAGGAACATCAATTAAATTAAAACTAATAGATGATACAGGCGTTAAATCACCTCTGGTAAACCAGTTTTTCAAAATACCGGATTTTGTGCCAATTCGGTACACATTGTTTTTCTTATCAATGATTATACCATCCACATTCTTTTTATCCAAAGGTCCTCTATCGAATTTGGGTACAGCAACAGTCACAGATTTTCCAATTTCTAAATCGCCAAAAGTGATCTTGCTTCTTTTAATCATTACTTCTGCAGCTTTGACTTCTCCTTCGTGAGACTTTTTCCTGTTAATTCTAATATTTTCCTCATTCATACTTTGATTAAAATCCTCTGTAGTTCCTAATACTGCTGTCTCGACTGCTCTAGTATTAAGACTTTCTTCTATAACCGTGTTATTGTCATTATTTGATGAAGTATCCATGTTATCATCACTCACGTTGCTCGTCAATTGTTCTAAGTCCTCTGTAGTTCCTAATACTGCTGTCTCGACTGCTCTAGTATTAAGACTTTCTTCTATAACCGTGTTATTGTCATTATTCGATGAAGTGTCCATGTTATCATCACTCACGTTGCCCGTCAATTGTTTCAAGTCCTCTTCAGTTACTATTTTCTCAATAAGGTCAGACGGTATATTTGTAGATCGTAAACCTATTTTTGGATCAGCTCCATAAAGACTCTTGTACGGTGTCCTTCCAATGATACGATGAAACGATGTGTTTTTTGCCACTGCACAAAGTAGCACCCGGTCGACCAACGAGAGGTTTGATTTTCCTCCATCCAAATTCTTAACATTTGCTCAACATCTTGGTTTGACCTTTCCACTGAACCCTGACTTTGGGGGTGTCTGGGTCGTCCATGCACGATTTTGCATTCGGGCCATAACAAAACCAATTCTTACCTCTGCAGTGAATTCCCGTCCATTGTCACTTTGCAAGATAACTGGAGCGCCTTGTTCTAGGAAAATCTTGAGCAACTCAATGGCTACTTCTGCAGTTCTTTTGGTTGTTAAAGGTCTCAAATACAAAAATTTGGTACAATGGTCTTGGTAATTTAGGAGCCATTTGTACTTCCCATCAGCGCAAGATTGAAAATCTATTAGATCAACTTGTCCTCTGACATTGAAATCTTTTGATATAATTGGCTTCACCACTAAACCAGCATGTTTCTCAATTTTTTTCGAATTACAAGTTTTACACAACTGTGCGTATATTTCAATGGCCACTCTTGGAATGTTACATTTCTTCTTTAAATTATGAAGCATTTTATCTCTTCCTCAGTGTCCTATAGCTTTGTGTAGCTGTGTGTGTAGCTCATCAATTTTATCGAAAAATTCTTCAATCGGTGTATATAAATAAGATTATCGTCCCCAGAAGACTTTGGTTTTAAAATAACTTTTGATATGCCTGATATCTCTAGTAAATCATATTTTGCACCATAATATTTTTCCTGCCGTACAATGTAGACCGTATGACGGAAAGCAAAAAGTATGAACTTTAGGTCCCGAAACTCAAAAACTGTCCATTTTTCGTTGTTGCGGCAATGATGACATTTGATCAGAACACCAAAGTCTACAACATACATGAAATCCAGCCAAATCCACCGGGAGCTACTTCCCATAAGTATTGTGCGGAATCCTTTAAATTAGAATTCGCTGATTTTCTCGATTTACTTCTTATCCTTCGGAAAAATACGGATATTAACTTTCCAAAACACTTACCTTACCTTTTTGCTTAAATGCGAAGAGTAGAAATTCCCAGCTGGATTCGAATGAACACCAAAAATGAATCTCACGATAGCGAGAAATACGTTTTTCTTTAAAATCAATTAGCAATAAAATCAGCTTTGGAAAGAAACGCTAATGTTAGTTCCTCTAACATTTCGATATCAAATTTTGCTTCATGGAATCTGTCAGCAGATTTCAACTGAAGCAAAAAGGATTAACAAAGGGTTAAGTTTTCTAGCTTGAATATGCCTTGTCCTTTGCGTTCTGGAAAACGTTTCTTCAGAAAATTATAAGTATCAGAAAAACCAGCAATATTCTGAAACTCATTGATCATTGCGTTATTGATTATAGCTCGCAGTAGAAGAGAAGTGGCTTTATTAACCTTCCGGAGCTAACGTTCGGTCTCTCAGACCGACCGCTCCGACGTTGACCGAAAATTTTCCTATCGCTAACGGTATCGACCGGTGATTCACAGTACCTTCCTGCCGCGTGCTACTCTACGCAGTGTGCATTTGTCATCCTCGGTGCAAGTACGTTTACTAAGTTATTGGCAGATTCGGTCTGAGAGACCGACGTTAGCTTTCTTGTTCGTATGTGAAACGGTAAGTCGGGACAAATTGGTTATTGTAAGGCGGAAAAAATTTTTTATTGTATTTCGGCTAATGTAAATAATTTATTTAGGTTATTGGGGTAAAATGTGTACACGAATTTACGAAGAAGAACAGAATTATTTACAACTTTTTATGGACGAAGAACCCAATGAATCAGAGGAAGCTGATGATAGTGATAATAGTCTGGGTGACAATGAGGAAATTCAACAGACGGTAGAAATTCAAGATGTGAACACTGATAGTGAACAAGACATTTCCGATCAAGAGGCAGATCCAGTAGTGCCCCAACCTCCTGTGCGAACTCGTGAACCTTGCCTCTTTGGAAGAGACGGCACTAGATGGAAAAAACGTGCACCAGGTCCAGTAAATGTGCGAACTAGGGCGGATAATATCGTAAGTCAACTACCAGGAGTTAGACGTGAAGCTAAGCAGAAAAAGACGGCGATTGAGATATGGAGTTTATTTTTTACTGATAGTTTGTTGGAAAGTATTGTTGTCTATACTAACAGGTACATATCATTGCAAAAATACTCCGTAGAAAATAGGACAGCGAGACCGATAGATATAGATGAACTAAAGGCTCTTCTAGGATTACTTTATATTGCCGGAGTGATGAAGAGTAATCATCAAAATACTATTGATCTATTTAGAAATGATGGAATGGGATTTGAAATTTTTCGTTTGACGATGTCTTTACAACGATTCAAATTTTTGCTTCGAAATATCCGATTTGACGATAAAGACACACGATTAGAGAGACAAAAAATAGACAAGCTAGCGGCAATTAGAGAAATATTTGATGAAATCAATGATAAATTTCCGGAATATTTCTCTTTTTCACAATTTGCAACAATTGATGAAATGTTGTGGGCATTTAGAGGGCGTAGTGGGTTTAAAGTTTACATTCCTTCAAAACCCAACAAAAACCTTTTACACTGGTAAAATGGAAATATATGTTGGGAAGCAACCTGAAGGACCATATAAATTAGATACCGCTAATATATCTTTGGTTCCAAGATTGTGTGAACCTATACGGGGTTCTAAACGTAATGTAACAATGGACTATTTCTTCACCACGACTCTTGTAGCCGATAAACTACTCAAAGACTACCAGTTGACTATCATAGGCACTATGAGAAAAAATAAACCTCAAATACCTCCGGATATGTTACTGAAAAGACCTGAAAAGTCTACTATGTTTGCATTCCAAGAAAAATGTACCTTAGTATCATACATACCAAGGAAAAATAAAAACGTCTTCGTTCTTTCTACTATGCATCGAGATGATAGAATAGATAATGAAACGAATAAACCCGATATTATTCTTGATTACAACCATACAAAAGGTGGAGTAGATACGGTCGATAAATTATCTGCAGCATACAATTGCGCTAGGATTACACGACGCTGGCCAATGGTAATTTTTTATGGTATAATGAATGTGGTTGGAATCAACGCGTATGTCATATACAAGCACAATAATGTAGAAACAAAATCATTTGAGGAAAAGGTTCTATTCAACAGTTATCCCGAGAGGTATTAGATTACGAATTGGGGAGATCTGTAGCATTCAGGATAATAATATTGCGCTTCCAAGAAATGGTATACCTGGCCGATGTTCTTATTGTTCAAGTAAAAAAAATAGAAAAACTAAATATAGTTGCTACAGATGCCATACGTTTATATGTCTGGAGCATGTAAACCCAATGTGCAAAGAATGCACCGAAAATGTTCAAATTGGAGAATAAAATTTAACTTCCACAATAGCTTTAGGGTGACAACAGGTATATTGTTTCACACTTATATGCTTAAATGTATGTACAATCGGTATACAGTTATTATATAACAAATAGAATATGACCTTTCAGCTATTGATGCATTTCAAGTATTTTTTTTGTACGTTTAGTTAAAATGTGTTATAACTTGTTTAATTTTTATGATTAAGAGGTAGTAAAATAAAAAGTATTTTTCTAAATACCTTTAATCAATCCCAAAATTATTTAAAGTTCTATATTTTTATGATGGCTACTTTTTTTGGGGGGTCGGTCTGTCAGACCGATGTTAGCTTTCCTGTCTTGACGCGGCACGTTATCTCCGGAAGGCTAAGATATGCGAAAACGGTACGCGCGTTCTCAGGAGAGGCGCCCGTCGTGTCGTCTTTTGTCTTCGGCTTCTCCGTTCGAACTGTCGCTTAAAACTAAACTTTCACCGAACCGCGACCCTCGGTGACGCCAGGTACAAAGAGCTATAAACTTAGTTTTCTCGGTACGATCTTTTCCGGGCGTCCAGGAAAGACCTTTCGGCTAATTTCCGAAAAATCCTCCGCTGGACTTCTCAGGAATCTCCCGCTACTACATTTATTTGGTTTTTTTATGTCAGATGATTGGTGTGGAAGTTATAGTAGTCACCGCGGAAAGCCTTTTTTGAATAGTGGTCCGGGAAATTCATTGTATTTGCCACATTTGTGAATTTATTCCAATAAAAGAATTATGAAACATAGTCAAAGATATGTCCTTTACATGTGAAAAAAAACAGTTCGAAACCTGCAATCATTTTCCCAAAAAAATTCACAAAATCACGCCTTCTTTCCGGCCACCAACTTCGGCGTAACCCTTTAACCCTTCATAAACGAAGGTAAAAAACTAAAACCCATTTTTACCCCCCCATTTTTATGGATTAGTGGTGGGGGTAAGTTAAAAAAAATTTTCTTCCAGAATTTTTTTGCCCCAGTTTAATAGATCGGAAAAAACCATAAAACTTTTATTTCAACTTTTTTCCCTTATCTTTCACCGTTTGAGAGTTATTCCGTGAAGAAGAAAAATCTGCATTTTCTTCAAGGGATGATTTCACCCCTTAAAACTGGCATTCCGCACCAATAAAATGCATTTTTGTAATACGCTTGAACTACTCTACTTGCACACGGAATGGCGGAATTTTCTGAATTTTCGGGTTCCCTAACTTCCCTTGTCAGTCAACCCTTCAGTTACGTTGTTGTCTCTTGTGAGTCAAGAGTATATAACAACAAAATAGCTACAGATAAATTGTGTGCGTTGTTTTCCCGCAAATGTATCAATGTGCAGAAGCAGGAGAATTACGAGTCAAATGTTGTTTTTATTAACATCCACCCACACGATGTGGGCGAAGCCTGGGTGTTCACACCCTGTATAATCCATATAGCTAGGGAGCTATTATATTTTGGACGTTTTAAATCTATAAACTGTTTTCTACCAAATTTTGTCTAATAAATTGTTAAAAACTGGGATGATTTGAATATGACGTATGTCATATGTAGACATATGTGCCTAAGGTACTTATAAAGGCTATTCTGGACTTCTCCAAAAGCGTAATTTATTTTCTCTTTCCAGAGCATCTGCAAAAGAACAATGGAGAGAGCCGAAAAGAAATTTTACAGAAAATCACGGCGAACATCAAGGAAGTAGATAAGTAGTCAGAAGATTCTTTGCTTAAAGAAAACTAAAGTAGTTCGTTTGTTAATTTCTTCAATGCTGTCATATGCACACGACACAGGAATGACATTTAAAGCGTATAACAAATGAAAGAGTAATCGCTTTAAGCGATGATCAGTATAATTTATTATTGTAAGCACTTGCGCAAAATACTTTCATATATATATATATATAGATATATATATATAAACCGGATATCTGAAGGGCTTATTGGAAGAATGTGAAAATAATTAGTTTACTTTGTAATAGTCCCCTGCGTTATTTTTTCATACTTTAAGATTGTATACGTTAATATATGAGCTAAGTACATTTGTTAAAAACACTGAGGGGTGGGGGGGGGGGGGGGGGATTAATAAATCAAATATGCATTTTACAGATTTTTATGAAACTTCAAAGCTCGTCTTCTCAATAAAATGATTTTGTGGCTTGTCACGTTTTCCCAATAAGACAACGTGAAAGTTCCCGTCCCGTCAGTTTCCCATTTGAAGTTTCATACAAATCTGTAAAAGGCATATTTGATTTATTAATCCCCCCCCCCTAGTATTTTTAACAAATGTACTCAGCTCATATATTAACGTATACAATCTTAAAGTATGAAAAAATAACGCAGGGGACTACTACAAAGTAAATTATTTATTTTTGAACAGAGTGTGGCTTGTCACATTTTTCCAATAAGCCCTTCAGATATCCGGTTTCTACCACTTACTAACTTTCTAGACTCCTTACCAAACTCTAAGAAACTCCAAGGAAAAAAAAAGGAAAAAAAATATGCGTCGAAGAGTTATTGTTTAACGAACTTGTGATAGTGAGCATAAGTATAAAGAACAAGCGATACTTTAAGTGGAAGTCTGAGCGTAGGAAGTCAGATGGCGTGGTCTGCTACATAAGAGAAAGAAATGTACACGCATACGCAAATTTTTATAATTACTTTGTTTAACCTGTGATTATATAATATAGGAATGTTGAAAGTTTGATAAATATCATCGTTATATTATCTAGAATTGTTAAAAACATAGATTACCAAACATCTCTATTAGAACTTCCAATACTGCTAATATATTCAGCACGCGTAACGAGTGTAATAATACGCAATAATGTAAGTTAGCTATGGCAAGAATGGAAATACTCTGCTCGTATGCCTTCCCTTACGTTGTTCTATCAAAAGACTGCTGCGTGGACTATATCTTTATCAAGACTATGTTTTAAAGTATTTTATATCTTTTCTATGTTTAGGTGGCTATTCACAGTTCAATTTTTTTAAAAAACCGCCATGTTTAATGTATTCGCTCTATGCATATGAACATTGTTATACTTCAGTGAGCATGTATGGGAGTAGATATGCAAAACAAACTTTCAACAGAAGTACCGATCCATCAAACAGATGGCGCTGCGGATATGCATGTGTGGGTCTCGTACCACACTCTCGATCTCTACGCGCGAAGATCGAATCCCAGTGGGAATGAAATCACTCACGAACAATACAGAATAACTCTTTATTGCCTTCGTGAAAGCAGGGAAAGGAAAAAGGCGGAAACCGATCGCGGCCGTGTCGAACAGACCGTCGTCAAGAAGTCGAATAACAGAATAGCTGAATGACAAAAGGAAGAAAAGAAGGCGTAACAAGCGCCTAACGCGATCGGTGCACCTCCTCTAGAGTCGGCCCTGGAAGGCGGCACAGGCCTGCCACATTACTCCCCCCCGAGTGACTCGCTGAGGGTGAGTCGCGAAATTGTACTCTCTTCTTAGGTCCTGAATAAGTACGTAGCGATGACCATGATGTGGAAGGCATTTCGGGCAGCGATGTCACGGGCGGAACGACCTGAAGAGTGACCGGACTCTGATTTTTCTTTGGTGTTGTGTACTGTTGATCTCGTAAATTAACGTCGGTGTTAACGTCCCCGACGTAAGCTGGCTTGAGACGCTCCGTGCTCACGTTCTCCTCTCTTCCGTTGACTCTAATCTTGAAAAGGTAATCATTAATCCGTTCTACCACTTCAAACGGGCCCAAGTACGGCTGTTGAAGAGGTTTTCTCACCGCATCGTCGCGGAGAAAGACATGTGAACTCGTGTAAAGATCGTTGTGTGCGAATAGTCTTGACTTACTATGATGAACCGTAGGCGTCGCACGTAGCGTCCGCATGTGTTCACGTAACTTCTCACAAAAAATTTGAGGATCCAGAGGCATCTCTTCATCTTTGAAAAATTCTCCCGGAATACGGATTGTTTGTCCGTACACCAATTCAGCCACCGTACCTTTCAAATCTTTCTTGAAAGAGGTTCGAAGTCCTAGCATCACAGTAGGCAGAAGATCAAACCACGTCGCTGATGTCCCGTGGCACATCAAAGCGGTCTTCAGAGATCGATGCCATCGTTCAATAAGTCCATTCGAAGCGGGATGGTATGCTGTAGTACGCGTCCGTTCTGCTCCGACGAGATTTGCGAGGGCTTTGAAAAGTTCTGCTTCGAATTGCGAACCTCGATCAGTCGTGATTGTGCGAGGTGCTCCAAAACGTGAAATCCAACCTGTATAAAAAGCTGTCGCGACAGTGTCAGCCGTTATATCTTTAATAGGTATAGCTTCAGGCCAACGAGTAAAACGGTCAATCATTGTCAGCAAGTATTTATACTCATTAACTGGCGGCAATGGGCCGACAAGGTCAATGTGTACATGTTCGAAACGACCATTTGGCATCGGAATTTTCTGTGGCTCGTTCCTCGTGTGACGTTGAATCTTTGAACGTTGACACTGGATACACGTACGCGTCCAGTCTAGAATGTCCTTCTTCATTGATGGCCACACGAAGCGTTCACGAATAATTTTGCTGGTCGATTTTCCGCTCGGGTGAGAAAGGTTATGTACCGCTGCGAAAACCTTCTGTCGAAGAGGTCCCGGAACGTATGGTCGAACGATACTCGTGGACACGTCACAGTAAAGGAAACCTTGTCCTTCGACTGTGAGTCGTTGCAGATTCAACGAAGTATTTGACCTCAGCAACTCGAGCAGTTCTGCATCCTCTTCTTGAGCATCTTGAAGCTGTTGCGTCGTAACGATGGTTGGCATCGAAATTTCGTTAAGCCGGGAAAAAGCGTCAGCGACGACGTTTCCGACTCCAGAAAGATGGCTGATCTCGGTACTAAATTGAGCTATAAAGTCTAGCTGTCGTCTTTGTCGAGGAGAGGCTTTCTCGGGATGTGGGACAAACGCGTAAACTAGAGGCTTGTGATCCGTGCGTATCACAAACTCACGAGCTTCGAGAAAAAACTTGAAAAATTTTACCGCGGAGTAGATCTACTGGCGATCGCCAGAAGTTCGCGGTCGTACGTGCTGTATTTTTGCTGAGTCGAGTCCAACTTCTTTGAAAAGAAACCGA
This sequence comes from Xiphydria camelus, assembly GCA_963678675.1. Taxonomy (NCBI): domain Eukaryota; kingdom Metazoa; phylum Arthropoda; class Insecta; order Hymenoptera; family Xiphydriidae; genus Xiphydria; species Xiphydria camelus. Next base: position 17,732,318 of record OY783201.1, read on the forward strand.
GCGGCTTCCAAACTCCATCCTCTTTTTGTTCCAAAACAGCACCGATAGCTGTATCCGAAGCGTCGCAGGTTAGTGAGAGTGGAAGATTTTCCGCTGGATGCACCAACAGTACGGCTTCTGCGAGGGACTGCTTGCATCGTTCGAAAGCTTCTCCAGCCTCTTCAGTCCATTGAATCGGACGTCGATCATTCTTCTTGGAATCCCGAAGGTATTCGGTAAGCGGAGCTTGTATTTCCGCTGCTCCCTTGAAAAAACGTCGATAAAAATTAATTACGCCTAAAAATCGCCGCATTTCGATAATCGTTTCCGGTTTCTTGTAGGAAAGGATTGCTTCAACGCGCTCCATTGGTGGTTTACACCCGTCTTTGTTAACGATGTAACCCAAATATTTAACTTCTTCAACGCCAAAATGACACTTGTTAAGATTTATTAAATACTCCGTATTTCTGAAGACGCTCCAGAACGAGTCGTAAATGTTTCCTGTGAGTTGTCTCGTCCTCTGAAGCAATGAGGATGTCATCGATATATGCATGTACGAAATCCAAACCTCGAAGAACGGTTTCGATGAAACGTTGAAACGTTTGAGCTGCATTTCGTAGTCCGAACGGCATGACAAGAAACTCGAAAGCCCCGAACGGCGTTGTGACCGTAGTTTTAGGAATGTCCGCCTCAGCTACAGGAATATGATAGTAGGCGCGCACTACGTCGAGCGTCGAAAAAATCTTCTTCCCGTGTAACCTAGCGGTAAAATCCTCGATGTGGGCTACCGGGTATCTATCAGGCGTCGTGACGGCATTGAGTTGCCGGTAATCCCCGCACGGTCTCCAGGCACCGGAATCCTTGGGAACCATGTGCAATGGGCTAGCCCAAGGACTGCTGGACGGGCGGCAGATTCCTTGATCGATCATGAATTCGAACTCTGCTTTCGCAATTTTAAGCTTCTCGCCAGCCAATCGACGCGGGCGAGCGTGAACCGGTGGTCCTTTGGTCTCGATGTTGTGCACGATGTCGTGAGGCGCAGCTCCCAAGAGTCTCGTGGGTGTAGTAACCCCGACGAACTCCTTCAACAGGCTCTCGTACATCGTCTCTCGTTTGATCGTTGAAACTCCAAAATTCGCGGTTTCAACGATCTCTCCGCGCGAAGTAAGCAATGTCTTTCGATCTATTAACTGCTTTTGCTTCAAATCAACCAAAAGATCGAAAAAGAAAAGAAAATCCGCTCCAAGGATGGCTGTAGAAGTATCTGCCACAGTAAAATTCCAACGGAAGGCTCTACGAAGGCCAAGATCGAGTTCACATACTTGCGTGCCGTACGTTTTGATCTCGGTGTTATTAGCCGCAAACAGCTTGAAACTGGTGGGCGTTCTCTTCTCACGCAGCCTTTTTGCAGGAATGATGGAGACATCTGAACCACAGTCAACAAGGAAACGATAACCGTTTCGTCTCTCTTGAATGTGGAGGCGGAATTGCTGAGAAACATCGTCGTGAACCGCCGCTACTGACGATGTCCCGGGTTTTCCGAAGCGATGATTCCTTGAAAAGAACACGGGGGACGACATGTTCGAGCTGCAGCACCGAATCTCGTGTGAAAGAAACAAATATCCGCTTGGCTCGAAGTATGTCTATTTGAACGACTGTTCGATCGTTGACGTGTGCGAAACTTGGATGAGTCTCTAGTTTCCCGAATAGGTTTTTGAAAATTAGCCTTGATGTGGGTCGAAAGGTCATTAAAACCACGCTCAACAGCTGCGAGACCAAACTCGAGTGCTGCAATGCGTGTATCAATACTTGATATGCATTTATCAGCAGGCTGAGCTATCGCGGCTGTGCTGAATGACTGCGACGAGGTCTCGACGATCCTGTCCGCTATTTCAGCGAGTTTCGTAAGTTCGACACCTTCGCTGGCCGAAAGAAGACAACGGACGTTCGTTGGAAGACGTTTCATCCATAACGTGCGCATAAGGTCTTGCGTAACCTCCTCGCCAGCGCAAACTTTCATCTCGCGCAGGAGCTGTGAAGGCTTCTTGTTATCAAGCTCGATTTCCGTCAGTAGTTTCGTCAATTGTTTTTCTTTTGAATCGGAATAACGAAGAATTAATTGTGTTTTTAAAGCGGTATACTTATCCGTAGCTGGTGGGTCTTCTAAAACATCGGTAACTTGCTCCAGCGTCGCAGGATCTAACGCATCGATTACATGATAATACTTGGTCAGGTCTGACGAAATCCGGAGTCTGTGGAAACGTGCCTCCTCTTGCACAAACCAAAGTTTTGGCGCTTTCTGCCAGAAAGTGGGCAGCTTAAGGTGACGGATCTCATGAATGATGTTGCTGATCCCTATATCGTCGTCGAGCTGCTTATTTTCCGTGCTGCCGGATAAATCGGCTCCTTGACTATTCAGTTGATTTGAACAAATTGAATTTAATTACGATTCCCTTTGCGAAATAAATTTTAAAAACGATTTAATTTTTATATTCGTAGTCGCTGCTTTTTTTAAAACAAAAAACCCGCCTCGTCGGCCGGCTTCAAATCACGTCGGGGTCACCAATGTGTGGGTCTCGTACCACACTCTCGATCTCTACGCGCAAAGATCGAATCCCAGTGGGAATGAAATCACTCACGAACAATACAGAATAACTCTTTATTGCCTTCGTGAAAGCAGGGAAAGGAAAAAGGCGGAAACCGATCGCGGCCGTGTCGAACAGACCGTCGTCAAGAAGTCGAATAACAGAATAGCTGAATGACAAAAGGAAGAAAAGAAGGCGTAACAAGCGCCTAATGCGATCGGTGCACCTCCTCTATAGTCGGCCCTGGAAGGCGGCACAGGCCTGCCACACATGTGTGGCGGCGTGATCGTAGTCCACGAGAGGCGTCCCGGTCGCAGCGAGCGATATCCGCTTTAACAATAGTTGCCGCGGCTAGAAGCTTTAGTCCCAGTTCGAACGAGTTGACTGAACCACGTCTGTTCGTCTCACGAGATTCGACGCGAGTCTTTTGTTTGTAGCGCAATATCTGTGCCTCTGTGATTTGTCAATAAAAGTATAGTTAACAAATCCCCTTGGAGTTGAGATCTTCGATTCCCCCTCGAACCTCGATCTCTTCATGGGTGACCCCGATCAAAACGACGCGCAGTAAGCATGTCTTTATTTCCTACGCCCTGACGCCATTGTGTAATGCCACGTGGCATAATGCATTCACCCCCCGGGAACTTCTGGGGAGAACGAAATCGTTTATGTTCTCCGCGCGGACGAGCAGCACGACGAGAGCACAACGACAGATCAAGATGTTTCAGCAATTGACCCCTGGAGAGGGCCTGCAGACGGACTATGCCCAATCGCCTGGACTCGAGGGTAACACAATTGGTTTTAATCGCACATCACAAACTTCCACCCTTCTGGAATGCAAAACCGGAATTGTGGTTTATTAAGGCTGAAGCTTTCTTCAGTAGAAAAAATATATGATCTGACAAGGCCAAGTATGAAGCCATTTTAGAAGTGTTAGATAACACAGCACTCGACGAAATTTCCGACGTTTTATTAATCCCGCCGGAGCAAAACTGTTAAGATCATCTGAAAGAAAATCTAATCAAGAGATTCACTGACTCAGCTGAACGCCGATTGCACAAGCTTCTCTCCGAGATTGAATTAGGTAACAAAAAACCCTCGCAGTTGTTAAGGAAAATGCGAGATTTAGCGAACAATAAGGCCACGGACGACCTGCCGAAGACAAAATGGCTGGGGCTTCTTCCCCACAATGTCCAAATTCTGAGGGCCGCCCCAAATACCACCCTCACTGAGCTCGCCGATATCGCTGACACCATCATGGAGAATGACACATTTAGCACCCTATCAGCAACTAGTGACAGCTACAGGTTAAGCAACGTGCGAAGTCCACCTGCAGATAGTGCCCCGCCCAAAACCTGCGGACCAACCGCCGGAGGGCAAGTGACTGTCGAGGCGAGCGTAATGCAGAGCATCCAGCGACGTTTGAGTTCCATTGAGAAACAATACAGAACTCGCGCGCACGTCAGAGATCCCGCAGCAGATAACGTGGTAATCAGCCCAAGGCCGAAGGTAATACAGATGATTTCTGTTACTACCATAGCAACACCTACAGTGACAAGGCTCACCGTTGTCGAGCTCCTTGCATACGTACGTAAATTGGTACGCCAAGTATCCCTCAGGAAAACTAACACTGCCGTCGTCCTCCGAGGCGGCAGGCGACGGCAGCTCTCATCAACGCCGCCTACATATTTATGACCAAAACACGAGGACGTCGTTTCTCACCAATTCTGGCTCGGTCATTTCTCTTGTACCACGCTCAAGGTTTCTCAAAGGTAAATCAACGCCGACCGAGTTAGTACTTTCCGCTGAGAACGGTACTAGAATAAGCACGTTCGGACAGCAGATACTGACGCTCGACCTAAACCTACGAAGGAATTTCAAATGGTCATTTACAGTAGCGGATGTTCACACTCCCATTATTGGCGCGGATTTTCTTGCGTACTACGATTACTCGATTTAAAAAGTCATTGCCCTCTATAGATCCGGTGACCTCACGCACGTCTCGAGGAAACTTATACCGAGTAATCATTCACAGCGTTTCGACGGTGAACAGACCTGCCACTATGAATCCCACACAAAGCCGAATCGCGCTGCTCGCATCGGAGTATATTGATATCACAAGACCAAATGCCAACCTGCAAGCTGTTCTCGACGCCGACGTCTTCCACGACATATTCAGCTCAGATCCTCCTGCGTTCGATCGCCCGCGGAGACTTGCTGGTGAGAAGCTCGAGGTCGCACGCAACGATTTCGAGTTCCTGCTTCAGCACCGCGGGATTCGCCCATCTAGCAGCCAGTGGGCTAGTCCCACTACATATGGTTCCAAAAAAGACTGGTGGCTGGCGAGCAACCTGGCTGACCATAGAAGGCTAAACGCCCAGATAGTGCCTGACCGTTATCCGATCCCCCACGCAGAGGATTTGTTTCAGAGGTTTCATGGCAGAACGATTTTTTCCACGATTGATCTTGTACAAACGCGTTTATCATCAAATCCCGGTTGCACCCGAAGACATCCCAAAGACTGCAGACACCATTTGGCCTATATGAGTTCTTGGGAATGCCACCTGGACTTCGGAACGCAGCCCAAACCTTTCAAAGGCATATGACAACATCCTGCGGAATTTGGACTTTGTAGCCTGCTTTATTGATCTAATCATCTCCAACTCCCACGAAGACCTCGACCATCTAAAGCAAGTTTTTGGCATATTGCTAAGAAACCGCTTGACGATTAATTTGAATAAATGTCAATTTGCTCTTGAAGAGGTAACGTACCTAGGTTATACTATCAATGCTCACGGATTTAAGCCCCCGACAGACCGAATCGCCTCGTATCCCAAGCAGCAACCATCTCGGACCTACGACGCTTCTTAGGAATGCTTAATTATTATCGAAAAACAATTCCTAAGGCAGCGGAGCAGCACAAGCCCCAATTACGGTCTTCTTAAAGGACGCAAAGAAGAAAGATAAACGAAAGATTCCTTGGACAACCTCTACTGAGGATGCGTTCGAGAGGTGTAAAAGAAGTATTACCACGGCCATTCAAGCGACGTTCCTTTCGCACACGGCCCCACTCTACCTTGTCACCGATGCATCCGACTTGCAGCACTTGAGCAGCAGGAGGGAAACGCGTGGGTAGCCCGTTGGTTTTTTCTCGCGAAAGTTGAGAACCACCGAAACTCGCTATAGTATTTATGACCGTGAATTGTTGGCAGTATTCGCAGCAATCAAGTTCTTTAAGCATATACTTGAAGGACGACCGTTCATTGTGAAGACTGATCATCGGCCTTTGGTCTACGCCTTTTCACAGCGAGCCGACAAGGTATCACCGCGTCAGCTCAGACAGCTTGATTCATAGCAGTTCTCGACTGAAATTGTCTTCACTAGAGGAGACGATAACATAGCGGCTGATGCACTATCACGCATCAGTACTATTTCAATGCCAACTTTTTGCTAAATGCTCCGACCATACGGCGCACACAATAGGAGGACGACGCGCTAGCGGACATACTAAGGAACATTTCGCTGCGACTTCAGCGATTCGACATTGAAAACCAATCTATCTGGTGCGAAACCTCGACGGGTGTAGTACGACCTTACATACCGGAAAGCCTGCGAAAACAATTCAACGTCATCCATGGATGTCGTCATCCTAGTGGTCGAGTCACGTGCAGATTATTGAAGCAGAAATTTATCTGGCTTGGATTGAAGAAAAATGCCTTGGAATGGTTGCGGAATTGCTTACTGTGCCAACGAGCAAAAATTCACCGGCATAACCGATTGCAACCGCAGCTCATAGATGTCCCCGACAACCGTTTTAATCATGTGCATCTCGACATCATCGAGCTACCAGCGGTGAAAGTTTTACGTTACTGTTTGACTCTAATCGATCGTTTTAACAGATGGCCAGTAGCTATCCCTATGGCGGACATGACTGCAGATACCGCGCTACGGTTTTCTATTCACACTGGATCTGTCAGTTTGGCACACCGCTCTCAATTACTACGGACCCTGGTCCCCTGGTGCATGGCACATAGTTCGAATCGACCCTGTTCGTAGCGTTGGCCCGCATGGTTGGCGCCCATCGCATACGAATGACGCCATACCACCCGAAATCGAACGGTTTCATCGAGTGCTGGTATCGAACACTAAAGGCAGCCTTGCTGAGTAATGGCGAACACCTTGGCCCTATCTACTTCTCTTCTAGGACTTCGCACCGCCTATAAGGCAAACCTTAGGGCGTCGCTGGCATAAATGCTATTCGGCACGACACTTCGCGTGCCTGGTGAGTTTTTTGTCTCAGAAGATAACCAGCGAACCCGCAGATTTTTATTGAGAAATTTCGAGACCACATCCGCTTGCTACGGCTAACTCCGACGACCCATCATAACAAAGCCAGACTCTTTACATTTAAGGATTTATACTCATGTTCTCGCGTGTTTAAGTGAGTTGATTCCATAAGGAAATCCCTAGAGCCACCGCGTGGGAGGAGAGTGGTTGTGGCGGCGTGATCGTAGTCCACGCAGTTGAGAGTAGTGGTGGAGGTAGTGCCACGAGAGGCGTCCCGGTCGCAGCAAGCGATATCCGCCTTAACGATAGTTGCCGCGGCTAGTAGCTCTAGCTCTAGTCCCAGTTCGAACGAGTCAACTGAACCACGCCTGTTCGTCTCACGAGATTCGACGCGAATGTTTTGTTTGTAACGCAATATCTGCGCCTCTGTGATTTGTCAATATAGTTATATATAGTTTAGTTAACAAATCCCCTTGGAGTTGAAATCTTCGATTCCACTGGAACCTCGATCTCTTCACATGTGTACGCTCGCACATACGCTCGCTAAAGTAAAACAGTGTTGCACGGAACTAATGTGAAAACTATCAGGGTCAGTTGAAAGAATGGTTAGTATGACAACAGAAGCCTTTTATTATTTCTACGTTTTCGAATAGAGTACACTTGCGGTCAATAATTTTGATCGACCCTCTTTTGAGTGACGGTACTTCTATCGAGTCGACCATAACTAAGAGTTCGAGTTACCGTGGCCGTGGTTGAAGTACCGTTACCTAAAGCGGGTCGATCAGAATCATTGACTGCAGTTACAGACAGAAGTCATTGACAAGTTATAAAAATGCAATTATTCTTGGTGATCTATGGATGAATAAATTTTTATATATGATCTTCAGTTGAAATGTTACAATCAACTATTTCTTCATTCTATAAGGAGAGATTAAGGAACTCTTTGCGAAAGTATGTTTTAATTAGAGAAACATTCATCTAAATGACTAAGGTCTTAGTCATATAGACCTTAGGTCTTAGTCATTTGGTCAAATATAAGAATTCGAAGGTCTTTATTGGAAAAACCATAGTTCATAAGTAAAGTATCTTTTAACTGAAAATTAGAAGGGATATAAAAGTTTAGAAAAAAAATATTGCGAATTTTCTAGGGAAATTAAACTATAAGTGGTTTTTTATCATATCAGATTTCAGTTAAGGGATACAGTCATGATCGTTAATGGTGGTTTGATTGCAATTCTTCAGAATCGTCTGTAGTAGAGACAGAATTCGTTTCGTAAAGGGAATGTTTCTACTATAAAGCATGAATGACTGTTAAAATATTAGCATACTTACGGTAGCCGTAGAACGAAATACACTAAATAATTTGTACAGCCGCCGTATAGGATGTACAATATCGCATTGGACAAATCTGTCAGTCTAATTTATTAATGTTATAAATGTAGTATTAGAGCTAATGTGTGTGCACCCAATAAACCCAATATAACCCAACCCAACCCATATAATTAAACCCGATTGCAAAATCAAATATAAAAGTAACAGAACATGTACTTATTAACAATAAGTAACAGAGTGTACACAGATAATTAACCGATGAGATCGAGTTCTAAAAAATTTGACGATATTTACTAGTTTGAAATAAAAAAGATGAAAACAAATGAATACAGAAAGCAAAGAAGTCGAGCAGTTTACCCACAAACGACATGCCAAAATATCATTAACTTCTGAATACTTTCCAGGTAGAAAGTACCTACCTGCTGGATGAATCGGCTTAAGTCAGCGTCAGAGGTGACTTATAGGTCGAGACGGCGACTTGAGTCGTGCTTATTTATAAGTTTTGAAACGGATACGAACCATAGAATATCGTGAAATTTGATATGGATTAATGCTTCAAATAGTTTACATATTGCCATCATTTACCATAGTTTACATTCAAGTTCATTAATTCAATGTCTATACGTATAGACATTGAATTAATGAACTTGAATGTAAATTATGCTTATGTAATGTATGTTATGCATTACATTATATAGAAAATATATTAAACGGTGAGAAATAAGGAAAAACTCCTTTGTCTTTGTAGATTATATCTATGCCGTAGATTGACGCAAGATTCTTGATATTAATGGTAAATTACGAACAATTATATCGTTTCAATGAAGAAATAGAAGTTACAAGCGAAGTTAAAACTATGCGAAATAATATTTTTATACGTACGTGTATATTTTATTTTTCATTAGTTTGTTGTAGATATCCATGGGAATTTATACGTTTTATGGGAAAATGCGTCAAATAATGGCGCAATTTAGGAAATCGATAATTTTATGCAGATAGACATACAAATACCTATAAATTGAGTGTCATCATTCCAAATTTTTATGTAAATCTGTAGAATTCTATAAGTGACTACGATTTTTTACACTTTTCCAGCGCCGGTTATAAGTCATAAACATTTGTAATTCAGTATAGTTTACGCGAAAAAGGTTCTACCAGAAGGGCGGTAAAACGCATGATTTAATCCCGTTACCGTGCATTTAATGGGAGGCTAATGTTTGAATTAGTTAATTTTACCACAGTTGGTACGATATTTATTCAGCCAGAATTCCTAGAAGACTGCTGCGTCACTTTGTTGGAATTATCCCCATTCGGCACCCGAGTTGGAGACATTGCAGCGTTTACTGTAGCAGATTGCGGTTATCATTATTTGCATACCGTGCTTTGCAGTCGATTTATATGTAGCGTGTTTCTTTGTGAGTATACACTCATAAAGTGTGAATTTTCAGTTTAATTTCTTATTAAAAGAAATCAATGGAGGCGAAAAGGAAAAGGAGGGAATTTAATTCCCGAAATTTTTAAGGCACGCCACTGTTTGCAAAGCGTCAGACCGTTGCATTCCGAGAATAGCGTCTTATCGTTTCTGGGAATTTTGGCTCAACAAATATCCTACCGAATGTACGATCAATCGTTTTCATCGCATCGTTCGCAACTTATACGTCGGTTGCTGGAAATTTTATCCGAACTGTTTGCTGAAGTTGTTTGGAAATTCTATTATAGGTTGAAAAAAACTTGGACATGCCTATCGAAAAAGGATAAAGGAACGTTTGATAAGCTCGCCGAAGTATTTAGTGATAAAAATAACTGGATGAATCTCCGTGAACATATGGACTCCTAAAACTGCCATGCATTCCTTATTTAGGCCTATTTCTCACCGATCTCGTGTATATTGACATGGCCCATCCCGCCTCAATGGTAAGCACGTTATAAAGCTGAAGTGTTTATTTATTTATTTATTTTATTTCAATAAAACTTGGTTAGTAACCAAGGCGGATGAATACGAAATAAGTCAACTGTTTTTTCATTTATTGGTGTTTTTCTTTCAATTTCATTTTCCATCGATTATTTCAGTTTTATTAATACAGATAAATGTATCTATTACTTTTATTTTGTCTCGTACGGCAAAGAATTTGTGTCTGTTTCTCAGAGAGTGATATTTTTAGCTGTTTTAAATCAAAATTCATGGAAAACTGAATTATTCATGACAAAATAATTCAATTTTTTTCTCAAATTAAGGAGACAAATACACCTGGGATTTAAAATATTTATAGGCATTTACGAATTTTTTTTTATAGAAATAAAACAAGTGCAGCGGCAAGTGCGGTTCGCGGTGGTCTCACTGTAGTTTTCACTGGACTTATTCAAAAACAAAATACCAAAGAGATTTGTAAAGTATATTAAAATCTCTAAAATCTTTGTCATACCTCGATTTAAAAATATTGATTTAGAAGAAAGCGACTACAATCTGAGCTTGAGATATCGATTTTCGTGAAAAGTTTACTGATTTTGATATTATTAAAAAATAAAAAAAGGTGTGAGTGCCGTTGTACTCACGGAGGATGTGTAAACATCTTACAATTATCTACGGTCCGAGTTTAATTGGGGAATATGACGTCGAAGTTCGACATAAAAGTTAAATTTTTTCTATAATAAAATATTTATTATTATTATTATATTAGATTTATAACTTACTAGCAGCGCGTCCAGGCTTCGCACGGGTAGATTGTGGATTGATTTTGTCCGTCCACCATTGTTTAAATACATTTTTAATATAAAACTTTTAGTACTTTTCCCGGGCTACGCAATGGTCATATTGGATTTGACCTTCACCATGACCTTCAAGGTTATATCAAGGTCAAATTAATTTTTTTCCCCGTGCAAATGTGTCCTTGACCATTTTTTTCATGTTACCTTTATTGTCAGCGGAGGTCAAATTTAGGTCAAGTATAGTTCGACTTTTTGAAAACCCTGTATAAGATTTACTAACTCAGAAACCTTCGCGGGCATGCGTCCAACCATTCCCCAACTTTTCATCGCAATCGGATGAACGGTTTAGGAAAGCATAATAATCATCAGTACCGGTACTTTTTGAACACCCTGTATACGATTTACTAACTCAGAAACCTTCGCGGGCATGCGTCCAACCATTCCCCAAAGTTTCATCGCAATCGGATGAACGGTTTAGGAAAGCATTTGATATTACCTTAAAGGTCACGGTCAAGGTCAAATCCAATACGACCACTGGGTAGCCACGGGAAAATCCTTAAAGTTTTGTATTAAACATTTTTCTCTAAAATGTTTTCCCGTTGAGATAATCCAGCTTGCGCGAATAGTATGCGCAGTAGCGCCACACACACACTGACGCAGTCATATGTACACGGCTTACGTCTGACGCTCGATTTCCCAGGAAGGTCCCACCGTAGAGCCATAGCATAGATGTTTACACATCAAAAACTGAGATCGGATTTTCACACCATTATTGTAGATGGCCGACGCAGGCGAGCTGACACCAGCGCGCACATCCTTGAAAACTTGATTTAATTATATTGGTCTATTGTCAAGCGATGATTTTACGCGAGAAAAGACACAAGATCCTATAGTATGCGCACAACGTTCTTTTTCTATGTTTTTAAAATGAAATTTCGCTCAAATTACTGAAAATGCGCCTTACCTGTCAGTAACTAGCGCATTGTCAATAACTAGTCCACCCACGGTAAGGTTATCGCGTCAAAATATATTTCAACTACAGCTACTAGACGCGTTAATTCATCTACTTTTGATTTTATGGTAATAAACGGAGTTTGTGGAGTATGGTATACCCAGAACACCAACCGAGGGTTAATACAAGAAACAAATTTAGTTCTACTTCCCAGTAGAGGGAGAGGTTTCAGGAGTAGGTTCTAATGATGAAACTGTTGCCTTGATGTTGGCAATTCTATGTCGGCCTGTTCCTGGGCATCATCATCTTCAGTGTAAGACGAATCGTCCAGTGTCATAGGCAGGATTTGGAGCACATTGAGGCCGGATTTCCCCCCGCAGAATGTAACAAAGCCGAACATTTCAGTCCGGCTTTGCGGCAGCTACAGTCTCCCACGCAGCCCTTTTTGCATTTACAGGAGATGAACTGCAAGAGGGTTTGTGGAGCTGCCTCACTCGTCATAGTAATAGGCAATAGTAGTAATAGTCCCAACTCGTCCAACTTCCAATCCCAGTCCGTTGGGTTTTTTGGCATACCAAGCCACTCTTGTATCTGTAAAGATGAAAAGACGTTCTCTCTCTCTCTCTCTCTTTCTCTCTCTCTCTCTCTCTCTCTCTCTCTCTCTCTCTCTCTCTCTCTCTCTCTCTCTCTCTCTCTCTCTCTCTCTCTCTCTCTCTCTCTCTCTCTCTCTCTCTCTCTCTCTCTCTCTCTCTCTCTCTCTCTCTCTCTCTCTCTCTCTCTCTCTCTCTCTCTCTCTCTCTCTCTCTTCTCATATGATGACCTTCTCAGTAGAGGCAGCTTTGGCGATTGTAAACAATCTCTACGTAGTTTTCGGCTTTACGATTTCCCAAGAAACCGTTGTAAATCTCTTTAAAAGACTATACTGCTTTTTCAATTCCATTTTCCTCAACAAATTTTTCATCTCGAAGTAGCTGTCTGATCTCGGGTCCCACAAAAGTCTCTTTACATTAATGATCTTAGGGAACTTAGTCCTCACATATGCAAACCCACTGTTAGTTTTATCCATACCTTTGACAAAGTGTTTCATCAACCCAAGCTTAATGTGCAAAGGAAGAATTGTTTCAGAGAAACAAAATCATAAGAAGCTGATGCAATAGAGGACTGGCTAGAAGAATAAAAAGAAGACGTTATAGAAAATATCGGAGGAACTATTGAACCAATCGCAGTGAATATTCGAGAGATTAGTGACCAAGGCAGTACAAAGACTATTGATGAAAATGACAGAAAAAGAAGAAGAACATCGCAGGTAACGGAGTCAATGAAAGAGCCACCAAGAGAAGTCGATGAACGATCCAAAGGAACATTTTTTGTATTTAATTTTGTAATAAACGACGTACAACTTATTGTTATTATTGATTACCTACCATAACATAATCTTTCAGCACTTCGTATATGGCATCAAAGACATTTGGTAGAAACTGGCTTATGGTACACTTTGGCACTCGGTAAAGGTATTGCAACGATCCCAATGAGTCGCCAGTAGCAAGGTATCGACAAACTATTTGAAGTTTTAGTTTTGCTGATATAGGCTCTCGCATAACAGTATTCTTCTTTTGTATCTTGCTGCTAACCTTTAAAAAACATTCTCGGTTACATTCCTTTTATATCACTTAAAAATTTACTTACTCTATATATGCATATAATATTGCTACCGCACAAATTATCTCCCTGTCGGCCATCTTGCTATTTACTGTCACGATATTTTTTTTAAATACGTGTAGATATCTCACTTTCATGATAGGACTATCGAGGTGACTATCATGAGAGCACTTTCATGAAAGTACTTTCACCGTATAACCCATGTAGGAATTGCCGACAGTATTCCAGTAATACCACTGGGCCAATAATGGTCCGACCGTAATAACCAATACTCGACTTTGACAACTGGCCCAGTATTGGCCCGCTCATGTATTTCATAACAGCCCAGTACTGGCCCGCTTGTTTCACCAATACTCGATATCTTTATTGGGCCAGTATTGGTAAAACGACAGGGCCAACACTGGAACTGTGGTTTTGCCAAGCATCGTTCTTCCATCGGCGAAACGACCGGCCCGATACTGGCGCCACGAACGGGCCAATCTCTACACTATAGTTTCACTGAAAGTCGTTCCAGCATCGGTGAAACGACCGGCCCGATACTGGGGCCATGAACGGGCCAATCTCTGAACTATAGTTTCACCGAGAGTCGCTCCAGCATCGGTGAAACGATCGGCCCGATACTGGCACCACGAACGGGCCAATTTCTGAACTATAGTTTCACCGAGAGTCGCTCCAGCATCGGTGAAACGATCGGTCCGATACAGGCGCCATGAACAGGCCAATCTCTAAACTATGGTTTCACCGAGAGTCGCTCCAGCATCGGTGAAACAACCGGCTCGATACTGGCGTCCCTACCGGCCAATCTCTAAACTATAGTTAATTGGCAGGAAGGCGTTTAACCTAACCCTAAAAATCAGCTGAGACTAGTTTACAAAATATACTCTGGATAGTTTACATCGACAACTATTTTAGTGTAAGTGTCCTGTGAATAACGGTATTAATGCAAGCGCCTTGTGAATATTATTGAGAGAATATGATTAATTATATTATCACACTAAAAAATAGAGAATAACTAGTTACTACCACACTCGAAAATATCGTACACTAAACCGAAAAAGGAAATTATCATCTTCTTTTGAGCGTGAATCTTTTTCTCCTGATATTGCACACGATAATGATATTGAAGACTCGTTGAAGCAAAAAAAATTGAATTTAGAATATACTTTGTCCAGTGATGAAAGTATTTGGAACGTTACATCACAAAATTGTGAATATTACGATGCCAGAGATGAAGACATTCAATGTGTGTCAGAAATTAATAACGACGATCGTAGTGACACTTTAGGAGATTGTAAAGACAGTAATGTTGATTCCAGTAAATTTAGCGATACTACTGTAGCAGGTGCTTTTTTAGCAGCGTCCACTCCTGAGCGAGTATCTGAAACGGATTTATCAGTTAGAGCGCATGAAAATGTCACCGTTGAAATTGAAAAAAAGGTCCCCTTCTGTGAAAAGTTAAGAAACGTTTGCTTGGACAACATCAACTATGTAACGAACAAATTTGTGTCCCAATTATTGGTTGTGCTCAGAAGCGAAGGGTTAGATGTCCCAACGTGTGCAGAAACTTTACTGGGTACAAAAAGGCTCTTTGATTACCCTATTAAGCCAATGCTAAGCAGTAATGGAAAGAACGGACAGTACAGATATTTTGGGATTTTCAATGGAATCAACCGACAAATGTCATCGGTTGATTATACAGACGACATCATCAATATCGTAGTAAACATTGACGGTCTCGATTTGTTTCAAAATTCCTCTCAAAAATGTTGGCCTATACTGGTTCAGTTGTATCACTTTGAACATCAGTTCCAGCCCTTTATTGCAGCTGCATACTGTGGTCCAGGAAAACCAGCATGCGTACAGGATTTCATGCATGATTTTGTAGAAGAAGTCACAAATTTAATACAAAATGGAATTCAAATAAAAGATAAGAAGATTGCTTTTCAACTCAAGGCGATTATATGTGACACTCCTGCACGGGCATATATCAAATGTTGCAAAGGACATACAGGATTTTTTTCTTGTGAACGATGTGAGACAAGAGGACTGTCGATCGAGCATAAGACTGGAAAAAAAGGATCTAAAGAAACGAATCAAGGCTCAAAGAAAAGGATATTTCCACAAACGAACGCTTGTCGACGTACACACAAATTATTTAAGACACAGCACCAAAAGAAACATCATATTAAAGGTGTTATATCTCCTCTATTGGAAATACCAGGTTTTGATATTGTATCTGGCGTCTTACTGGACTATATGCACTTGCTTTGTAACGGTATTACTAAAACACTACTGCACTATTGGCTAGAAGGACCAAAAGTTTGCAAAATTCCTGTGCAAAATCGACTGTTATTAAAAGAGAGGCTCGAATCCATATCTGCTGACGTTCCTTCCGAATTTCAACCCAAAAAATTTGATTTGTACGATCTCGCGAACTGGAAAGCGACTCAATTTCGTTTTTTTCTTTTGTACTGCGGAAGTCTTTTGCATCACGTCCTTTCCGAAAATGCTTATAAACATTACTTATTACTTTTTGCCGCTTGCAGAATTCTTTGCAGTACAGAATATTCACAGAAAGTAACGTATGTGACGTATGCAAACGATTTACTGAGCAAGTTTTTTATTTTATTGCCAACATTCTATGGGAAAGGGTCGCAAGTAATGAACTTCCATAATTTGATTCACGTTACAGACGACGTCAATTATATGAAAGCGCCATTGTCATCTTTTTCTGCATTTCCTTTCGAAAACTTTTTAGGAAAAATAAAATCTCTCGTTCGAACACCTGCGAAGCCACTTACAAGGAAACGTTTCGAGGCCGCCGCTTCCGATCTTGATGAAACTTCGTAAATTTAAAGTTTATCGAAAAATAAGAGACCCCTATTTTTTTATAGCGGCCCAATTTTGGTTTAAGGGGGTGAAATGGACCCCTGAATTTTCACCCCCTTCGAGCTATCTCCGAAACGAAGCGAGATAGATGAAAACTTTCAATGTACGTTTTGTTTGGTTTTTTTAGTATAATAAAATCCCCTAAACAGATTTTGAAAAAAAGCATTATTTTTCAAAAAAAAAAATTTTTTTATCTAATTTTTCGAAATTTCGGTTTAGTCATGTAGACAAAAATTTAGGAAATTTTATTCCAAATTCAACCATGTATGACATGATATATTTCCCTCCTACAGTTTTGCGTATTTCTAACTTTTATGTCTGATAATGAGCGGGCTACCAATGGCAGTGACGGGATAGGTCGGGGGTTATTACTTCTATGTATTTTAATGCCACTTTTCTTTTATTTAATAAAGTTCAACTTCTATGGCTCATAATTATGACAATAATGGTATTCCGTGAAAAAATGTTTCATACAAAGTTGTTTCTTACACCAAGCACACGTAATAACGGCAATATCGCCACATATGTGGCATCGTGGTTCCGAGTCCTGTGCAAAACAAAATTCTACAGGATGTTCAAATTCAGGAGGTCTCCTGAATATATATCCACTCTTGAACCACGAATATTTAATAAAGTTAGTAAACCGTGGTGAAGAAAACTGATTATGAGTAAGAGATTGAAGTTTTAAAATATTATCTCTCGAATGAAGGTTAATATCGTAATTGAAAAGAGTTACAATATCTGAAAACCTCCTTACAAAATTCTTCCACATTCGAAAGCCGTATACGTCTAGCGGAATATTATCAAAATAAAATGGACAAAAATTGTTCAGAAATCTTATTAATAAATCCGACCGTTAATTTATTTATATTATTTTCTGTTTGTGTGTAAGTAACTAATAATTCACTCACAGGTTAGATAAAATTGTCTGAATTTTTATAGTTTTTTGTTGGAATCATTTTTTTCTTTACTTTTCTTCTTCGCGTACTGTTTCCTCCAGTACTCCTCACATTCTTGCAGCTCTCGTTCTACTTCGGCCATGGATGGTCCTGTTGTGCGGAATATCAGATCCAGCGATTTCCCGGGAGACGGCAATGGTATGTGCCCATTTTTAAGATCCTCCACGATCTTCTCAAAAGTCGGTAACTCGTTTGAACCCATCACTTGAATGATAGACGCAGCCAATGAAACTGAAGCTCTTTGCTTCTCGGCCCTGTATATATACTCCTCGAAAATGCCGTAAACAACATTCCTGTTATTTGTAGGGTTGCCTTATATGGCCCCGGTGATGCGAAAGAGGGAGTTTAGTTCTTTGGACAAGCTTTATTATTAGTTGGCTCTGTGCCCATGTAAAAATATTTTCGTACGCGCTCTCGAGTTTCGTACGCGGACTCCGAGGATGATGGCCCCTTTTTGGGAAGTCGGACCTCCCACCCTCTCCAGTCTGTTTCGTTCTTGTGAGGCGACTTCATTATATATAAGGAAGCGAAAGAGAAAGCTTTTTAGTCTGAATATTCAGTTTCTATGGTGCACAGCAGTTCATATTATTATTATGGCAATTATAAATCCGATCAATGTGTTAACTTTATTGGTGGCCGTTTTCAGTGTACCAAATGGAAGAGAAACTCCAATGAATAGTGCAGAAGTGCAATTGAAAGATTTATTACAAAATATTATTATACGTAGCATGGAGGATTCATCATTTCGAGTCGAACATGAAAATAAATTGGAATTGGAAGATTCAATCGAGGATAGTGAAATGCACGCTGTTAATACTGACTGGCTGGAATCGGATGTCGAGGATGTTCCTCACGTAGAAACCTCTATACCTCCAGAACCATATCCCTGTACACCCGATGAAGAAGCGGTTAGCTTTGACTATAAACAAAGTGCCATAGATTACTGGAACAGTGGGAAGAAAAGACGTCGAACCGTAGCAGCAGTTCAACATCAGTTTAAAAAAGTGAAATCTGATAGACAATTACGAAGATGGGCTGCGCAAGTAGGACAGGGGGGTACTCAAAATGATAAATTAATACGCATAGCGAAATATACTTTTGATAAATTTGTAGAAGCTAGTAGATCGAAAATAATAGTACATGATGTAGACCTTAAACGATGGGCTTTACAAGCAAAAGAAGTAGAGAATCTTCCAACCTTCAAAGCAAGTCAAACATGGTTGAGGTCATTCAAGAAAGCATATAGAATTGTCTCTCGAAAGATCACAAAGTTTGTAACGAGAAAAAACGTTGAGGGTGAGGAAAGTTTGAAAGTACGAAGCCATGCCTTCGTAGAACAAGTGAAGCCACTCATTACACAATATGGACCACAAAATGTATTTAACTCTAATCAGAGTGGATTTAATTTAGAAATACATTCTGGCCGAACTTTAGCTACATCGGGGCAAAAAAAAATTGAAGCTGTGGTACAATCAATATCTTCTACAACCCACAGCTATACTATACAACCCACCATATCTGCTGATGGAAAACTACTGTCGCCTCTTTATGTGGTATTAAAAGAGGCTAGTGGGCAATTGGGAGAACGAGTGCAACAAACCGTGTTTAGGCCGCCAAATGTATACTTCATGGCTTCCAAATCTGGGAAACTTACAACCGATCTCATGAAAACATGGCTGCAAGAAGTTTACTTCCCTAACACTGGATCTACAAGCGTCTTACTGCTGGACTCTTGGAGTGGACAATGTGAGCGAAGTGTTCGAGAAGCTACACCAGAAGACAAGACAATAATATTAATGACGATTCCACAAGGCACCACCGGACTGATTCAACCGCTAGACGTATACGGATTTCGAATGTGGAAGAATTTTGTAAGGAGGTTTTCAGATATTGTAACTCTTTTCAATTACGATATTAACCTTCATTCGAGAGATAATATTTTAAAACTTCAATCTCTTACTCATAATCAGTTTTCTTCACCACGGTTTACTAACTTTATTAAATATTCGTGGTTCAAGAGTGGATATATATTCAGGAGACCTCCTGAATTTGAACATCCTGTAGAATTTTGTTTTGCACAGGACTCGGAACCACGATGCCACATATGTGGCGATATTGCCGTTATTACGTGTGCTTGGTGTAAGAAACAACTTTGTATAAAACATTTTTTCATGGAATACCATTATTGTCATAATTATGAGCCATAGAAGTTGAACTTTATTAAATAAAAGAAAAGTGGCATTAAAATACATAGAAGTAATAACCCCCGACCTATCCCGTCACTGCCATTGGTAGCCCGCTCATTATCAGACATAAAAGTTAGAAATTTGCAAAACTGTAGGAGGGAAATATATCATGTCATACATGGTTGAATTTGTAATAAAATTTCCTAAGTTTTTGTCCACATGACTAAACCGAAATTTCGAAAAATTAGATAAAAAATTTTTTTTTTTTGAAAAATAATGCTTTTTTCAAAATCTGTTTAGGGAATTTTATTATACTAAAAAAACCAAACAAAACGTACATTGAAAGTTTTCATCTATCTCGCTTCGTTTCGGAGATAGCTCGAAGGGGGTGAAAATTCAGGGGTCCATTTCACCCCCTTAAACCAAAATTGGGCCGCTATAAAGAAATAGGGGTCTCTTATTTTTCGATAAACTTTAAATTTACGAAGTTTCATCAAGATCGGAAGCGGCGGCCTCGAAACGTTTCCTTGTTAGTCAAATCTGTAGACGTGTGTCAGAGTTGGAATCGCGTAACGAGTCGTCAGTTCCTAAGAACACTTTGGACGATTATTGTAATTTACAAAAAATATTCGAAAACCCAATTGCAAAAGTGCCAAATTCAAATCTTAAACAGATTACATACAAAAAGATGACATTTACCACAAAACATCCGAACAATATTGTCCTACTACAAAATGGGAACATATGTCAAATAAACAATATTTTTGTGGAGTCAAAGAATCCTACACCACCGTTTGCAGATGTTTATATTACAGTGTACACTTACAAGTGTAAAGATACATCTTGCAATTTCCCCTGTAAATGGTCGAGTTTAGGAATCCGAGAAGTACGAGCATTAGGAGTTAGTGAAGCCTGTTATCGTCTCGGTGATGTTTTAAAAAAGTGCGTTTTGCTTCGGATTTGTGATACGAAGTTTGCAATTGCAATGCTTCATTAAAAGACAGGTACATTTACATTAATCGAAAGTGTTGATTTTTAGCGCGTAAGTTTAAATCTCCCAGTTAGATGTTGAATGGCCGCTAGTAACTTTGCATGGAAGCGACTGAGTAGTCACGTGGTCTTATACGTCATTTCTGCAACTACACATTTCCTCTATTGTACCGCAATGATCAACGGACGTTGCTTTTCGCTATTTTCAGTGTCCTTTTGCCTAAAAAACAGTTACAGCTGCTAGTTTTTTCCGAGTGATTAGTGCGTCTAACGTTAACAAACTAAAAAAGTGCAATCTTTTAAAATTACTGGTCTTGCGCGCAGTTTTCTCAACGAAATCGTCGGTACCGGCTAACGACGTCGCTGCTTTGAGGTTATATACCGCAGCAGACACGTGGATACCATAGAATACAAGGTATGATTAATTTTCACAGAATATCTTTCATTAATAATTTTAATCGGCGAATTGAAAAATCTATATATTTTTGAAGATGAGTGCAACATTTTTCTTTAGTTAGTCGTCCTTGGCGACTTTTACTTTTTAAAAAACTCAGCCAATTTCTTCAGACTTTTGTTGATTATATTTCTTTCTTTTCCTGTAGAATGGATAAATTAGCAAGGGAAGTCGTTGTAAAATTTCTCAATGAGAAAACTTCTGCAGGGAAAGATGTAATCGAAGTCGTGCCACGAAATTGGCTACATTTTGAGAAAGACCATTGGATTTGTTCATATCCACCAAAAAAAGACGAAAAATTCGTCGATAAATGGGCAAAAGAAGGGAAGATCCCACAAAAAGGATGGGAGACTTTTGAGATTAAGGTCTTGAAGGATGCAGGTAAGCTAATCTGTTTTTGATGTAAAAATGGAGGGGTGAAGGGGGTAGACATTTTTCCTGTAGATACACGGGTACCCGCGGCGACAGCGCTACCGGCGTCGTTCTGACTTCCGTGTCTCTTGATATATATTATTTCAATGAACAGTCCCCTGACATAGGCAACAGTCCCCTGTATCGGTTTTTTAGAAAATTCTTAATATTTGTTAAAATAATAGGAATATTTTTGGTTCATCTGCTATATTTATTATTAATTAGATATACAGCTATTCCCTTAATCAGATTTTTTTAAGGGGTTACCTACAGTCACGAGCTTGCTCCAGACATCATTTTTCACATTTTTTTTTCTCTGAAAGTATGAGATAGATGGAAACAACTACTTGTACATTCAAATACTTTATTGTTAAACTTTTTTCGTGAATTTTTATGAACATAAATAATAAAAAATGCGGAGTTATAGCCTGTCGCCGGGAGCACGTTCTCGCGGTAGGGATGCGCGGTGGACACGATTTCTCGATAACCGTTTATCTGAAACAAACAAACAAAATTGCGCTTTATTCTACATTGAATGGACTAGTGATTGAACGTAGGAAATTAATTTATGGTGATTCGACACAAAATGGTGACCGTGTGAAGAAAAGAGCTGTTATTTGGCCTAAAATTTAGCCCTTTTAACCTGCGAAAAAAAATACTAATTTTGATCAGAAATTAAAATCCTACGTTCAATCATGAGACAATATTATCGTCAACAATTCCCCAAAATTTAATTAAAATCCGTTGAGAAGTTTGTCTGTAATCCTGTCCACCGATTTGAAAAATGTCGTTTCGAGAAAAACGCGTTTAAAGTTTCGGAATGACATAAAATGTACATAACATTCATAAAAATAGACTTACACCGAGTCATCTATTCCAGGACCATAAAGTAATCCCTCTGCATCCATAGCAGCTTCTAGCGTAGTTATTCGCTTCTGTCTTCGATGCATTCTTTCCTCCCGCGTAGCGGCGTGCGCGCGCTGTTCGGCCAAGGAGATCCTGTCTTCGTCCTTCTCTACAGCAAAACCGTGCAAATTTGGGCCACAATGTATACCTATTTCCTCAAATATCATCAGTATACTGAAGAAACCGTCATTAAATAAACAAGCTGCTATGTAAGAAGAAAATTGTACGATAGTACAGCTGGCTGGAAGGATTTTAGGGCAGATTTTCCAAATGAGCTGATTGTAACTCTCATTATTTTTAGTGAAACCACCCAGACAGTGTTCAAGTAATTCTTTCTTACTTAAGTCTGTGTAAATTGTTTTAATAGCTTTGGACACTTTATCGGGAAGTCGTTGATAATCGTGCTCGAATGAATCCAATTCACCATTAGCGGCCGCGCACTGCCAAGAGTCGCGTCCCACTGGACATTTATTGTGTTTGTAGTTATAATGGTCAAACGTGGCCCAAATTGCATTTGTCATTTTTTCAGCCGAATCGCAGTTTCGTCTAATTGCCAATCCATAATAAACAGCCAATTTATCGATAAGTTTGCCAGTCAATTTACCGCGTCCGCCGAGTCCACGTGTATTTTTTTACACGCACGTAATCGGGTGCCCATTCTCTTTTGAACGTGCCCAATACATACTTTTTTGTAATAACTATTTCAGGACCGTAAGGATAACCATCGCGAACATTTGAGTAGGTTTTGGAGTCCCCATCGGTATGTAGTTCACGTATTTAATATCGTACTTTTCTTCAGAACGTTGGAACATTTCAGTTATAACTGTGACTTCCATTTTACCCGCTGAACCTTCATGATTGATTGAACATTCGTCTTTATGAGTTTCCAATACTCTTCGTAACCTGCTGTATCTGTGTTGTCCTTCCAAACTTCGCACATTTTGCAGTATGAACTTTTCACGAGAACATCGAGAACTTTTCCACTATAATAGCCAATTATTGATGCAACACCATAAAGAGACGTAAAGCCGCGCTTTTGCCACGTGCCATCATCTGAGACAGTTAGTTCATTTTCATTTTCCGACTTCGTTGCTTCAGCGGTTTCTTCTCTTTCTTCTTTCGCTGCTCTCTGAAATAATTTTTCCGCCACTGCCTTTACCGATGTTAACATGCGCTTCATGAGAAGGTTATAAGTTGGATAATTAAAACATTTTGGCATATCCATGAAACCACAAAACTTTACACATCCTTCATAGCCAAGTCCCAATAGTCTCATTGTGAATATAAAACGTCTATTGATTTCATAACTGTGTCCAATAAAAGAGCAAGACGGAATGGATACAATCGGACAGTTATCACAAATCACTGTAATTTTAAAACCAAGTCCACGTGTACTAGCAGTTTGAAATTTAACATTTCCGTTACACTGTCGACATTTTACTAATTCACATATCGCTGCAAAAACAGTTATAAAATTGATGACTCGATATTGGATCGAATCATCTTGCGCCACAATCATTTCCTTTTGATTCTTCAGTTTTTTCGCCGACGCACTGAATACACTTTCCTCGGTTTCTGCTGTTTGCAGATTAAAACTTTGTTTTCTTTTTCGCGGCCGATCTTTACGTTGTTGTCCTTTATCGCGTGCCTGTCGACTTGTTTTATGTGGATTCATCGTTTATATACTCAATTTTATACAGGAAAGCAAAGTTTGACACGGAGCGTCCGTAACAGTTCACGACTCGTAGACCACTGATACAACGGCATTTCTATTCCTAATTGTACGAAAATATTTCTTAAAATGATTGAATGATAGATAATATATAATACGTACTTCACCTTTTAAATAGGTCGGCAGGCTAACGGGAATAATAGACTAATTAGGGACAGAGTATCTGGCGGGCCGATTGCGACCGCCGCACGACGGAGTGCATCGTTCCCTTCGATGGTCGAAAAAAATAGGTTCCTAATCTCGTATCGACTTGAAACTTTGGAATTGAATAGTCGAAGAACCATACTTTCGCCTGGTGACATTTTTCAAAAATCGATTTTTTCGAGCTTTATGACTGTAGGTAACCCCTTAATATATAAGAAAGAAAGTTAGGCATCTTTCACTAACGACTTGCCCAGTTTACAGAGAAACGCCTACATAAATGGGACACCAATCTGTCTCGTATATCTTGCGGGCTATCATGTCTACATACGAATACAATGACACTTGCACCGGTTGCACTTGACCGGTTGCAGTAGTTCTAGTGTTAAAAATGCTTTACAACAACACCAAATTTTGGTATCTTTCGATGAGTAGTTTTTGCGTAAATCGAGAAAGAAACTGCTAGAAGTAAGTTGTCAATTTATTTATTAAAGGTCAGTTACGTTACAATACATTTTCGAAATGATTTCCATCGATTTTTCGAACTTTTTCCAATGTTGTTATTGAAATTTTGCGACATTCTTGCATAATTCTGTTTCAGTTGGTTAATGCTTGCTGGTTGAGTTTGAAAAACAACAGATCTCAGATGTCCCCATAAGAAGAAATCGCAGGGAGTAAGATCAGGTGATGAAAATCACTTCGAAAATTTATTGTAACATAATTGACCTTTAATAAATAAATTGACAAAACTTACTTCTAGCAGTTTCTTTCTTGATTTGCGCGAAAACTACTCATCGAAAGGTACCAAAATGTGGTGTTGTTGTAGAGCATTTTTAAAGAGCTTTTTCCAACGCTGTATCATACATGGGGGGCTATTTAAGATCACAAAGTTGGGGGGGCTACCCCTAAGGGGGTTGGAGTGGGTGCGTCTTCGATTATATCATTTTGGTTCCCCCTCTCCACTGCCGAAACCGTATTTTTTTTTTAGAAAATCTGTAACTCTGAGATATTGGGGTGGCAAGTTTTCAAAATATCACCCTGTATAATATTTCGCATTAAATCTACCAGAACATAGCAGCACATTTTGAAAGAAATATTGCCAATGCTACGTTATAACGTTGCTGAAATATTTCTGAAACTTTGTGTGCTATGTGGGAAGGAAATGTTTAAGTTCACATTTCGAATCAAACGTATCTGATATACTCGTATTTCAGAAATCTGCTGACTACAATATTAATTTTGAAATATTGCATGATGTACTAATAACATTACAGATGTAATTTAAATTCAAAAGGAAACGTTTAAGTTCACATTTCGAATCGAACTTATCTGATATATTTCAAAAATCTGTTGACTGCAATATTAATTTTGAGACATTGCATGATGTGTATCAGGAATATTACATATATACTATTTCACATTAGATCTCTCTACCAGAAACACAACAATAACGTTTTAAAATAAATATTTCCTATGCTACGTCGTAACATTTTTGAAACATTTTTGGAACCTTGTGGAAACTATACGCATGGTACAATACTTTATTAGTTGAAAGAACGTATATAATTTATTCATAAACAAGCACTGATTTACAAGATCGTATCGATCTAGACAACGTCGAAATATCAGAGCTTACTTTAGATATGACATTCTTATAACTCCATGATCCTGCAACGATCAATCACACCTATCGTACTGTCGGAAGGGATTAAGCGCAATCATGGCGGAATATATCCACTGGATCTGAGATCATCATAGCACTAGAGAAGCACTTTGAACGTGGTGCATTGCGATTTGCTAGCTCGGTCTTCAGAAGAAGTACTAACACTGGATACAAAAAGGTAAGATGCATTTATTAATTTGTTACATCATTTATAAAAAAGCGACATATAAGTAAACTATATCTTTGGAAGTGAAGTATAGATTTTAAAGATGAAATATCGTCGACCAAACAAAGCTAATACTTAGAATATGCGTATTGGAATGGAAAAAAAAATCCTTTGAAGTTGTCAAAGAATTTATAAGCTACTATAAAAGCTCAATATTGCGTTGAAAATTATGCACGAAAAACTCGAAGTTTTACGAAAAGTACATATTCGAAAGCGCATTTGCAAATTAACGAACGGTACTGTACGTCAGACGAAATCGTCAAAAGTGAATAATTCATTTTATGAAATATCGACTGGAAACTATGCCGGAATAACAGCTGTTAACTTTCCGCTTAACCATCAGAAAAATAGTTCCAATCGCGAGTTTTCTTGACGCGTATACAGAGAATAGACGAAGGGATTCTTTCATGGAAAGGAAAGTTTTAATGGCAAAATTGCTCACTAGATGTGAACATGGGAGTCTAATTACAATTCTACTAACTGTGACCGGAATATTTTCCACTGATTACACATTTGAAACAATAATTTCATAATTAAACCCTAAGGGGGTTTAGATGGATATACTGCGACATATATTGAAAAATCTTAACCTACGTGAGGTAAGATATAAGGCGGTGATTAGATTGCGGTATGTAGGAGAGTGGATTACATTTTAAACCCTTGCCAGACTAGAGTCGACACCTGGTTAATCGTCATCGCTCGACAGTAAACCAAGTTGACTTAGCCTACAAGGGATTTCCAATCAAAAGAAGCACATCATACCTATATGCACTCTACCTGTAGAATTAGCTACACGGAAAAGAGTACCGTACATATTTTGAAGTAATCGCATGAATTTATGTAGAATTATTCAAATATTGGAGATCAAATGGAATTTGACTATATTTTATCGGGAACGGCAATAATTTAGAAGAAATCTGTGAAGAATACCATATATCCGAATGCAAAGTATACATAGGGATTCGTAGTTTTATTTTGTCTCATGTAGGGCATTTCCAAAGTGCCAATGTCATTAGTAATTGCGGATTCCTGCTCATGCGCAGTCGAACTTTCCAAAATTTTGACGTGAGTCAAAATGAAACTACTAGTCCCCACGTATACTTTGCGCTCGGACATACGGTGTATCCAGCAACTTTATTTCAAATAGTTCGACTTGTCCTGTATAAAGATGACATGTACCTTTTAATTAATTCACGAATTATGTAAAAACTAATAATAATCTATTTATCTTCAGGAATACCAGAAATTGGCGAAGAGAAATCATGCATCTAACGGCAGTGTTATTGGTTATTGGCATATGGATAGCTATTACTAACACACATGCGAAAGGACATCACCGTCGACTGGGTGAAACATTTGTTAAATCTTTACCGGAAGATGGTATGTTAATGACATATTATTCGCGTTTCTTTCGAATTAGATTAAATTGATCAATCGGCTATTGTACCCGAAAAATCTACTGATAAAAGGTTTTTCGTAGCTCTAGAACTGGCCTTTCATTAGCCTATATTGCTACTAATGAATGATTTTCTGCAATCAAAACTGCAGTTGAATAATAAATACCTATGCAGCATAAAATATACCAAGGATGACTGGCAAGGGGTGTTAAAGAACCCGGAAATTCAGAAAATTCTGCAACTCCGTGGGCAAATAGAGTAACTCAACTGTAATACAAAAACACTCTTCGTTGGTGTCGTAATACAATTTTAATTAAATTTCCTCTTAAAAATGTACTTTTCTTCTTTATGGAAATAACTCCTGAACGGTAAAGGATGTGGAGAAAAAATTTAAATAAAAATTGTATGATTTTCTTAGATCTATAAAACTGGGGATCCATAAAAATTAGTTTCCGTATCTCCTAAATTATATAAAATTGCTTCTCGATAACCTCTTTTCGCACTTAAACTTATGAAATGCAAGTACCCATTTTTATGAGTGGGTGATAGGGTTAACTCAAAACAAGTTTTTTTTAGAACTATTTTTCCCCAGTTTTATAGATTCAAGGAAACCGTAAATCTTTTATTTAAACCCTTTTTTCACATTTTTCATCACTCGGAAGTTATTCCAGTGATGACGTAAAATCTGTATTTTTTCAAGGACAAATTTCACCTTTAAATACTATCATGGCACTAATGAAAAGTGTATAATAATTTACACATAATTTGTGTAATATGTGTGAAAGTTACATATATTTTACATGTCGAGTACATAATACTGTTATGTAAGTATGTTATCTCTATTTGCGCGCCCTCGGGATAATGTAACAGATACATAATGGTTGGCTGGGTTTTATGGTACAAAAGTTAATTTAAAAAAAACGCATTTGAATTTTAACTTATAGTCTAAGAGCCCGCGACGTTTTTGTGTAGTGATTTTATAAAGAAAGAATCTATGATAAATCGTGAGGCAAACTTATTTTCTTTTCATATCGCTGCGTCTATGATCCCTTGCGCTAGGGCGTAATGAGCATTTTTAGGGGGGTCGGAAATTCATATTTTGAAGTGATTTTATAAAACAAAAAAACATATTGAAAATCATTGTCATGAACTCAATATACTGAAACGGAAATTCCTAGATCATTTTATTATGTTTAACAGCTTGCCAGACGTCTCAATTTGTAACTAAAACTAAAATTTAAACGACAACATCGAGATGACTACATATGGGTTGTTACCCACATGGGCCAACATGGGTCATATGCGACCCCTATAGAAAAAAAACTGTATTGTCAAAAGCGAAAGTTTTATTGAACTACACAAGTGAGTATATTTAAATACATAACTGACAAATAGGTAATCTATGTTTCACGCATAGATTGCGTCCACATTGAACACAGTTATCCCTTCCTTTTCTGTCGAGACTTCTAGGCACATTGCACAACGTTTGGATGTTTTATTCAAAGGAGCAAGTGGTATGTTCTTGTTGATACTATTTTCTTCAATGCCCAACACCTCCATAATCATATACCTGAAATAAATTATAAACTGTAAAAATAATGTAAAAAAACAACACTTCTATTTACCTTAGAGTCTGAGGTACATTTTGAATTTGTAGTTGCTGTTTCATGTGGGCTTTTGCAAGTTCTGTACCTAATTGCAGCAAGAATTGACGTCATGGAATTTTCTTGCGAGATTGGCGATTATTGGCTTGATAGATTACGTACCTATGCATTTATTGCACCCCCATCAAGCATACCATAGAAAACTCTAAGAGGCAACCTTCTTGTTCTCCTAGAAACTGATTTGAAGTGACAAAGTTGATCGAAAACATTAACACCCCCTTTAGTAGAATTATAAAATAAATTTATTTTTGTCTTCCCAGATTCCTCATCAACGTCATTACTGGAGTGCATTGTTGATAATAACAACACTATCTTATTCTTTTTGGGTGAGTGGGAGACTAAAACTTTATTCTGATCAAAGGCAAATCTATTGGGACTATCAACACCCCCATACATCCATTGTAGCTATTCATTGAAGCTTTTAAAAATTTTGGAGAAATTTCAGGTTTGTTCTTTCTCAATGTCCCCACTAACGTAAGTGTCCTCGTTCTAGTAACAATTCCGCCAAACCACTAGATGTAAACCAGTTATCTGTAGTGATGTTTCTGTTGGTTTTTTGGATTGACTCACTCAGTTTTAGAACATACTGCGTAGGTATTGGAAGAGTGCTAGCCCTCTCCTCTTTGTCAATATATGGGATGGTTGACACCATATAAAATATTTCTGCATCACACAACATAACTATCTTTATCCCATATTTGTCCGATTTTTTTGGGGTATACATCCGGAACGGACATTGTCCCCGGAAACTAAGAAGTTGTTCGTCAACTGTCACATGTGCAGAAGGTGTGTAATTTTGATAATTTTGAACATATCTGTTCCAAACATCTCTAATAAGAGTTAATTTATTGTCTGCCTTTCTTTCACTCCGCGTTGTCCTATCGTCAAATCTAAGACTCTTTAGAAGAAATACAAATCTGTTTTTAGTCATGGTAGCCCTGAAAATTGCTGGGCCATATTCTTTCGACTATAATTCATCAATGTTTACATGGCTGTCTTTCAATGCACCACTAATATACAATGACCCAAAAAGTGCTTCTATTTCGGTTTTATTAGTGTGGTCTGTATATCCTTGAGTGTTTCTACGAATTTCTTCTGGTTACGAGATATTTCTGTATTTGTATGCATTGTAATGGAATTTAAAATATGGTCATCAAAAAATAATTTCCACGTTTCAATCTCAGTGTGAGCATTCTGTGCTGCACCTTTGGACGGGTTGGACCGGGTCGGTTTATATAGCTATAATTTTTTTTACTTGTTCGAATATTTTTTGAATAAAATGGTTTTGAATACCATTTGTAACCATTTTTGCCATAAATGACCTTTTTGGTCAAAGCAGCAAGAGGGACATCATCATCTGACGATTCATTCTCTGATGTATCATCTCTTATTTTATCTTCTGTAACATCATCCTCTTCTTCATAATTATTTGTTTCGCTTACACTTTCATCCACATCACTATCACAGTGTTCTACATCAGAACCACCCTCTTCATGTTGTCTAATTATGTCCTGGCGCTCTTTTTCACTTAAATATTTTTTATTTGATGACGTATTTTTATCCTTTAAACAACAACACGGGTGGACCCAAAACAACGATAACTACGGTAACGTACAACGCCAACCTCGCCAAACTTCAAACACAGACTGACTAGTGAACTAGAAAAGTAGGCAGGAGACCGGAACTGCAGCGCCTCTGTGTCAAAATATATAAACTAAAACATTATTAGTGGGGACGCGGGCAACCCTATGTTGTCGTTTAAGGGTTAAAAATTGTTTTTTGAAGTCATAGTAGGTATTAGGTATAATGTCTGCCCTTTTTTACATAAATAGATTATTTAATTCTAACCCCCTCTCTAAAATGCCAGACGGATATTTCATTGCGAACATGTCAAAAGAAAAGTTGAAGTATTGCAATTGTGTTCCTAAAGATATGTACAGACCGGCCAACAAAAATGTTGGTAAATGTTGGCAACATGTTGGCAACATATTTGTTGGACACATCAACTTGTATGTTGGCAACTGGTGGCATCATTGTGACGGCTGTTGACAACATATTTGTTGGACACATCAACTTGTATCTAGATACATACATGTACAAACAGTTTGAAAAGATATTAATTTTCATGACTCGTAAACTCAAATAGGTCGGATTTGAACATGTAAAATAAAGTGAAAAACTGTTTTTATGAGAAAAATGTATATTGTATTAGCATGGGGTCCACTGGACCCCGTGTGACCACTACGGATTAATAAATTATTAATAAATTGCTCTTCGCATTTGGGCCGTAGACCGGTGTGAGGGAGAAATTCGACACTCCTCAGGCCCTTTGAGCCATAAATTAGATCCGGGAAAGTTCCTCATTGCCACGGGGTCGAAGAGCGACCAATACGTTCAAAAACTTCCGAGCGACTAGAACAGCTCGCAAATAAAGTTAATGCATTGTCTATTTTCCCTTACAAATTGGTGTAATTTTATTCATCCTAAACCCACTACGCAAGATTAATTTGGCGCGTAGTCCATCGCGCAAAGACGGAACACTGTTTATTAGAATAGGTATTGCGGGAAACGGCTTATTTCGATCCGTCCGTTAATTAACCTGTGCGACGGAAGGCAGACTCTAGTCTTCATGACCGTCCCGTCGTTTGACGGACCTTTCCATCAAACCGATCCTTATCCGATCCTTATCGGAAGCGATGAACCCCGTCCGCGACGGTTCCTGCCACATGTGGTCCCTGGCGGGCCGTGTCTTGGTGGGTGGTAGTACATTTATTTGTATGTACTAGCACAGAGTAACACAGGCGACAGTAAGACAAAGAAACTTGAACTGCGAGAGAGATGCATACAGTATCCCGTTTAACCCTTTTGTTGCATGATTTTTTAAAAATAAATGAAAAATCATTTTTCGTATTCGATTATATTTCTGATTAGGAACAAAATATTATGACAAATGTGTTTATTAAATTTTAACGACTATTTAAAAAAAATAAATTGTTGCATATTAATAACAACATGCAACTGTTAACAAAACTAATTTGCATATTTGCAACATTACAGGCAACCTAAGAATGAAATAATCTAAAACAATTGTTGTCCACATTTGTCACATTTCAAATGGGTAAATCCTTTGCAAGTAGGAAACTTGGACTCTATAGGACTCCACCCATATGTTTATTACATTGGATAATTATCCAATTATCCAACATTGGGACAATTTATTGAAATATTTTTTTTCTGTTTTCTGTCATATCTTGTAACTTTATGTTGTGGAAGTTCGCCATATGCCGTTAGAAACTTCGCCTATTGTGAATATACATGAATTTAAAAAATATGTTGCAAATATGCAACAGTATGCAATGAAGGGTTAAAGGGCGGACTCATGCCAAGAAACTCCGAAAATCCCCGACAATACCCGAATATGAATAGCTTCTCGCCTGAGAACATTGTGACAACCGTGCATTTCCTCAAAATAGGTAATTCGGCGACATTTGGCAACAGCACCAGTATCCCAGTTAACCCCTTTCTGCATGATTTTTCTAAATTCCATGAAAAAAATATATATGACAGCTTTGCCCCTATTATTCATCAGAAAAATAATTTTAAAAATATTTATGAAAAAAAACATTTATTTTAAAAAAAATAAGTTTCTCTGAATTTGATTCTGGTGGTATTAGTTTCAATTGGCTCTATACAAGTCTTTTACAATGCTTCTTCGTAGAGCCAATTGAAACTAATACCACCGGAATCAAATTCAGAGAAACTGGTATTGAAGTTTCACTTCTTCCGCGTGTGGCGATGACACGTTCTGGTTTTTTTTCAGCGTGGTTAGAATAACTAAACGTTTGATTCGAATAAATAAACATATTTAATTAGATCCGTTTTGTCATTTTAACCTAATTATCAATCGCATTTAAAAGACGTAAAAAATACAGAAAGAACCGTTAATAAACATTGCCCGTATTGAGATAATAATAATAATGTAAGAATAAACCGAAATACCCTTGGAACTGCTACTATGAAAGTCCGCGCGGTTACGCGGATGCCAGTGCGTTGTATGCCATATATCTTATCTAAAAAACGCTTCGCGAATCCTCAAGCTGCTGACTCGCTCTTGCGAAAATCGGCTTGAGCGCAAACGGTTAATGGTTTTATGCGCCCGATTCGAGTATCCATCGACTTGTTGCTAGTTGACGGGATACATGTGGACAACACAAATATGAACGTGTTGCCAACAATTTATTGGCCGGTCTGTACATATGTACCTTAAGTATGGGCCGTCGCGGGGAGCTGCGGGGAGCGGGGACGGTTAAGTAGTGGAGATTGACTTCAGTGACTTCAATCCAAACTCCTTAACCGTCCCCGCTCCCCGCAGCTCCTCGCAGCTCCCCGCAGCTCCACGCGGTTGTATCACATATTTTTGTTTACATCATAAATGGATTGAGCACGTCAAAAAAGTTGGGATGTGTTTTTTTATTTTTTTTCTGATGCGAAATTAAGCCGTGAAAGATTAATAAAGTTTGCGCTAAACTCCGCCCACTTGAAACAGCCGGTTGAGCGGCACGCTGCACCATGACGTCACTAGCCATATAACGGTTCGCCTGCCCGCCTTTTAGTACAGTAGACGGGCCGAGAACATCAATTTTGTTGTCCACTTTTCTTTACAAGAGAGTGTCCGAGTTTTTGTTCCTCATGATTTCAATATTTCATTACCTTTAAAATAAAACAAAAACCATCGAAAAATATCAATTTTTAGTGAAGTTAGAGGCATTTGATTATAAGAGTGCGCGGGCGCTACACGGCGCTTATTTATGTACAAAATGCGATATCTCTAGAATCATTCATTGTAACAAAATGAAATAAAAACCAATCGTTTCATCTTGAAATTCTCTACATTTTTTCCGCAGTATATCTCGATAACTTCTCAATAGTTTTCGAGATATTTAACCCTAGATAGCTAACCTTCCTTTATATTATAGGGTTAAATATCTCGAAAACTATTGAGAAGTTATCGAGACATACTGCGGAAAAAATTTAGAGAATTTGAAGATGAAACGATTGGTTTTTATCTCATTTTGTTACGATGAATGGTTCTCGAGTATTGCATTTTGTACCGTGAGTGCACCGGTATCCGACCATGTAAGATTTTTTTTTAGCGGGAAATGTAATATTTAATTACCATGGCCAAATGTAGAAAGAAGAGTAAATATAATACAACGGTGGACTCTTTTTCATCGATAAAAAAATTAAAAGTTTGAAAAGGGATTCATAATAATTAAATTATAAAATTTTAAAGTGAATGGTCAAAAGGGTCAGTATCCGACCGTCTGTTTTCGCTCTGCGCTGGTACCGAATGACGTAATTTTACAATAATAAAATGTCTTTTTTAGCACTTCTAATAATTTCAATTTATATTACAATATATTATTCATCGATTTAAATATTTTTTAATACGTTTATTACTTATATTTTGTCGTATCCATCTGAACTACTGGTTTCCAATCCTAACCGACTCTTCTAACGAAATACATTCAAAGCATGATGTTAGCGCCACGCATCGAAACAAATTAATTAATTTTAAACATTTAAAAATGTTAAATATTAAATATTTCCATAATCGACCTTCGGTGGACGGATACCCATACACGGTCGGATACTGGTGCACTCACGGTACATAAATACGTGCCGTGTAGCGCCCGCACGCTCTTGTAATAAAATGTCTCTAACTTCACTAAAAATTGATATTTTTCGATGATTTTTGTTTCGTTTTAAAGGTAATGAAATATTGAAATCATCAGAAACAAAAACTCGGACACTTGTAAAGAAAAGTGGACAACAAAGTTGATTTTCTCGGCCCGTCTACTGTACTAGAAGGCGCGCAGGCGAACCGTTAAGGCTCGTATACATCTGCGAGCCGAGCGTGAGCTGAGTGTGAGCCCAGTGGCTCACGACCCACTCGTGAGCCGTCCATTTAAATGAATGCTTCCAAGGAACTTCTAACGATCAGCCGGATACATCTACGAGCCGAACGGCTCGCGTTCGCTTGATTGGGACGTGGTTAGAGCGCCGAACGAACGACTTTGAGCCGCTCGTCAGCCGCTCACAGTGATCCGCCTCCCGCGGATCGCCGCGAGCGGCTCAAGAGCCACTCATGGCCATCCGTCTCCTTTCGGTTTTTCTGGTGAGCGCAAAGGCCGAAATTTTTATATTCAATTTGACACTGAAGACAATGCTAATTTTGCTACTTCAAATTGTTGCAGTGCCTTTATAATTTCTTCCTTATGAGATGAATCAAAATAATTACCGAATTTTTTTTAACATTATTTAACAGATCTATGAAGTAGTCCTATACTTTTTGTAACTATTGTGATGATGGAGTTACCAAAATGGGTTCGACTTGGTGCTTCGTCAAATATTGTAATTGTCGATGTGAACAATCTAATTGTCACTGTAGATTTGAATACTTTGCTATCATTCAAAAGCTAGTTACTGACAGCATATACATAGCAGAAGTTGATAATTTGAGACATGACAGCTCCGGTTTTTTCACAAATGTCATCAAACAAATAATGTAAAGGCCATCCCAATTAGCAGTCTTATTGCTCCTTGCACATACATTAATCTCAATAATGACTTATGTGTGGCTTATCCTATTAACATTAAGAAATTAGAATAAATAATGTAATATATAAATATTGTTTTCATTCTAATTACCATTAACTGTTCATAGTAGTTTTCATTTTTATTCTATTATTTTCTTGAAAATTGTAATGTACAATAAAACTATGATACTTCAATTCACCTTCTATTATTTATTGATGGGGTTTTTTCTCTTAAAAATTTTGATGAAATACATTTTCCTCTTTTATATAATGCATGCAAGTATTAAATTCATTGACTTCTATTTTGAGAACGCAGGTGTGAACGACGTAAAGATAACGTATCACTATGAGAGACGACGTCTCCAGAAGAAATGCCCAAAAGTATCCCCTTCGGTGTCCCAGGTCAGGTCAGTCTGCTGCCCTGACAAAGGGTGGGGTTAGGCCCCACACGAAGTAGTCCGGTGGTCGGCCCGGTGACGTCAGAGTACCGAAAACTCTCGAGCTACCCCACGCCCAGGGTATTATGCTTACACTATTGGGATCTGACATGGGGGAGGAGCTTAGTTCGAAAAATTCAATATGGTCAATATACTCTACTGATACAGAGTCTTATGGAAGTGAAGTCATTATTTATTGTTTTGGCACGCGCAGGGACCCGCGAATCCTTCCCAACTTTCACTAGACTCGCGGGAGGACATGAGCACCCTTTGCCCTCCGTTATCGACCAGGGTTGACCTCCCATAAATATAAATTCAGCCTTCGAGACGCGCATATGCCTATCCATGGACGGGCGCATCACGGAATTCGTTGTTAACCCGAAAATAAAATCTCCTTATTTACCAAACTACAACATCAGGGGACATGTGCACAACATTGTAGGCGAAATTAAAAATGGGACTATATCAAAAGTATTGTGTGTTCCTGTACAGCGGGCCAAGGAGAAAAATGTAAACACATTGTAGCAACACTCCTTCATTTACACAGGTGAGATTTTAAGGTTAAAAACGTCACTCTTATGTGTATTTAGGTTAACCCATTCGCATCAAAGCCGGATCGAAATCAGAGCCGTGCGGGTCGATCGGATCCGCCGAGAATTCGCGAGCCCCGCGTACGTAGTCGTAAACGAGGTGCACTCGCGAGGAAAACCTGTTGATCGAATTTACGAGTATTGTAGTAACATATTTATGAAAAATTGTACATATATTGAATAAATGTGGAAGGCAGGATTAAGTGTTGTAAATCCCGAGGAAACTC
Organism: Xiphydria camelus; assembly: GCA_963678675.1. Taxonomy (NCBI): domain Eukaryota; kingdom Metazoa; phylum Arthropoda; class Insecta; order Hymenoptera; family Xiphydriidae; genus Xiphydria; species Xiphydria camelus. The sequence continues at coordinate 17,769,286 of OY783201.1, forward strand.
CAGTGCTCGGTTCCTATGTCCCGGCCGACGTACACGTACAAGGGACCCTGTGGCATTGAGGAACTTTCCCAGATCTAATTTATGACTCAAAGGGTCCCAAGGAATGTCGAATTTTTCCCTCGCACCGGTCTAGGGCCAAAATGCGAGAAGCATTTGGGCGAATACGCGACATACATACATTAATCCAATGCCAGTCACTCGCCAACCCACTAAACGGTATACTAGGAATAGTTTTACTTCCCGCCACCAGACGGCGTATTGAGACATGTCAGATCCCAATAGTCATTATTATTTTCAGTGGGGACAATGACACTGAACACCCTTCTGTTTAGTTGAGAATAAGAGCAGTGTGTTCAGGGTCTAAATGAGTATGAAAATAAAATTTCCGATTGAACTTTATTCAACACTGACGAGCCCTTAAATGAAATAATGTAGCGTAATCAGGGTGAGAAGTAGCAGTGAAACAGTGTGTCCAGCGTGAAGTAAGAGTCACAGAGGGGCATAGCAGTGTATTCAGTGTCAAAATGAATATAAAAATTTCACGTCGGGTGTCATCGCGATCTACATACACGCTGCGACATGCATTCTGTCACTGGCGACTTTTTGAAATGTTATTTTTAAACGTATTAACCAATGATTAATCAATCCTCATGCTTTCATTAACGAGGGTAGATTTTAATAACATCTTCCGGTACGTTTGGGCATATAGTCGCGTCACTAGCATAGTGTACTCGGGCTTTACGACTCCGAGGAGATTTCATCAAACTAATCGCGCGGCGACCAAACAGGCTCTTCGTCTACTTTTTTAATGTTGGTATATTTGAGGAAAGTTATTCCAAAAATCAATCCTTGTCACCTCTTCAATAAACTTATTTATTATTATCTGAAGATGTTAGGTTTAAGTATTCTTTCACACGTCGCCCTAGTCTACAGGTCTGGATTGCGAGGGGTCAAGTCACAGTATCTGTTTTTTAACAGAGATCCTTCGAATAAGCGTTAGTCTCAAGTGGGAAGCATTAATTTCAACAAGAGTGGCTCATGAGCGACTCGCGAGCCGCTCGGCTCCGCTCAGCTCACGCTCGGCTCGCAGATGTATAGGCGCCTTTATATGGCTAGTGACGTCACAATGACCAGTGCCGGCGTTTCACTGGGGAGGCGTGGCCATGCTACTTTTAAAGTAATGTTTTTGGGGTAGAATTTTTTTTTATCAAGTTTTTTTTACTATTGGTACTGTGTTTTGAATAACTTTAACTATTATGTTTGGTGTGTTTCATGCATAATAAAATTTTAGGATACAATCCAATTGCAATACTTCAACATTTTTTTTGACATGTTTGTAACGAAATATCCGTCTGGCATTTAGAGAGGGGCTTAGAATTAAATAATCTATTTATTTAAAAAAAGCAGACATTATACTATAACTTCAAAAAACAATTTTTTAAATTACATTGAGGCGTCTGGCGAGCTGTTAAACATAATAAAATGTTCTATTTCCATTAGTTCCATTCAGTAATCGTAATTTCCATTTCAGTATATTGAAGTCATGACAATTATTTTCAATATGTTCTCTTGTTTTATAAAATCACTTCAAAAAATATGAATTTCCAATCCCCCTAAAAATGCTCATTATGCCCTGGCACAAGGGATGCAGGGTGCCAGACGCAGCGATATAAAAATAAAATAAGTTCGCCTCATGATTTATAATAGATTCTTTCTTTATAAAATCACTACCACAAAAACGTCGCTGGCTTTCCATCTGAAATCTACTTGATCGAATTTAGAGTAGATCGACGTCAAAAGATTCGATGTCTGCTATGTACATATGTAGACCATATACATTTTTCAGTCAAGCTTCAGTCAACTGAAGCCCTGAATTTGACTAAAGGTAACTTGTCAAAAATAAAATTAATTAGACCTGCCTCGAAGCTGTCCCTAGACCCACACTGGTCCGAGAGACTCGATTTCTTGGCTAAAAATATAAGAAAAGTTCCAATTTGCTAACAATATAGCTGGGATCGCTGATTTCGAATTTGAGGTCAAATTTTAAATCCAAAATGACAGATTGAAGATGGAAGACTATTCAGAGCTTTTCAAAGTACCTGGATAACAAATATGGAATTAAGATTGCGAAATTAAGATCACTTTATAGAATGACAAAATGACATACTTTTAATATCATTCGAAATACCGCATATTTTATAGCTTACAAATAAACGCCATAATAATTAGTCAGAATCGCTTTCTATATCAGATTTACAAGTTTGGGTAACGTTATCAAGGTTACACGAGTTTGTAGACTTTTCCGACTTTGGGCTGAGCATTGTTAAAGTTCGTAATTAACGAGTCCAAAGAAAACAGAAGTCGGTGAAAAACATTTCTCGTATCGTCTTTTCTGGAATCTTCTTAGACATAATCCTGTTGATAGATTTTAATATTATCGTTTTGGGACTCTGGCATCTTATCTGATAATTGCCCAATCAATCTTTATCGATTCTATAATTTTATGTCCGTGAATGAGTATTTCGTGTAGTACCATTGGCATATATTATAGTACCACGGATAAAGGTCAACAAATCGTTTTGCGACAGTGAAACACGACATTTCTTCATCAACTCTTCGTCAACCCCAATAATGTTAGCAGACACCGTTACATTTTCAAAAAATCGTCGAGGGGTATTGCTGTTGTTCGCACTACTGACTCCTGATTTAGAAAAATCAACGAAAAGTCCTAGCACGTTTTTCAACCCTTTTTGAATGTTTCTTTTATTCTCTGATAAATTTTTCATCCCGTCTTCCGAACACACTTGCCATTTCTTAATTTTACATTTGTAGCTAATACATTTTCTAATATCTAGAAAATATAATATTCAAATACTTTTATCCAGATATATAAAGTCGACATTCTGTATTGCAAATGGAAAGAATTAATTTGTTCCGAAGAAACCAAATCAATGTTATTGAACTCCTTAGGAGTTCATTTACTGCATAAATGACAATTTTTGGAAGCTTTCATTCCTATTACCCTGTTCATCATTAAAACCATTTCATAATTTAGGTCTATCTCTTTTCCATCGATAACAATATTAAAAGAAATGATTCAATCAAGTTGAGCTGATAAGCACTCCTCTTTTGCAATATTCCACTCAACGTTTTCACGGAGAAATTTTAATTTTATCGGCCTACAATAACGAGATGAAGACTTCGGGCTCTTCCACGTTGCTATTTCTTTATTCGATTCAGGATCAGTTTTTATGAGTTTCAATGGAGCGAAATATGATAAAAATATGTTAGCATCTGAGATGATACCTTCGCTACATTTTTGTTTGCATCGTCTTTATGTTGAGCCAACATTGAGCTCCTACCTTAAAATGAGTCGAAGTCTTCTAATAGTTCAAGGTGCTACATTTTTTATTCCCTCATTTTGAACTTTCAAAAGCCTTTCAGAGGTGTGATCTAGCAACGATTGCAAACTGACCTTTGCACTCGTCTTGGTTACCATTATATTGTAACAAAGTACTTTAGATTCTACGACTTTTGCATACCATGGTAAAAGAGTGGCGTTGTGTTTCTTCTGCAAGTTTCTTATTTGTTGATACGCCTCTTTAGACAATCTTACTCTAATAACTAGAGCAAGTGCCTCATAGCTGGATACTTCAGTTATTGTTGGTAGGATCGACTTTGGTTTTAAAGCTTCGTGGTACTCGAAGCTCTCATTAGGGATTTGGTAGTTTAGTCCAGTAAAGATATCATTTTTCAAAAATATAATTGCGGGCAGGCTGATTTTTTGAGGGTCGATGGAGGGGTGCCTCCCGAGTCTCCAGCCAAAAAATCACACTCCGCAACCCCTGCAAAGGGGTGCAATAAGGGTGGTTTCTTATTTATTTTTTTTTGAAATTTTTTTTTCCAATTGTAAAGAATAATATTCTCTACAACTTTGCTTAATAAATTTTTTTTAACTTTTATTTTGAACGGTCCAGCGCTCATTATACGGGAAAACATTCACCATAAGGTAGGTGCGGGTAATAAGGCCTAGCTAAGGGAGATTTGAAATAAAATAAAAACTATGTATCCGAATCAACAAATTTTAATGATAATTAAACCTATAGATCAATTACTATAAAATATAAACAAAAAAGTGCAACTTCTGCCGTAAACAAAAACAAAACTAAACATTTAAGAAAACCCTGTCAGTAGGCCTTATTATACTATAGTAGGGTAATAAGGCCTATGACTTTAACATATATACAAAATCAAAAAAGGCACTTTTAATTTGGCAATTGAGATCAATAATAATAAATATGCATTAATCATGCCTAAAGTCTTAAAAATAACAACAAATTTCTTTGTTTAACAACGACTGGACTGGATTACTAGGCAATCAGGGGGTATCACGTCAGCTCATGCGATCTACACCGTCATCCTCGTCTAGCCAATCAGGGCGTACCGTATAAGCCCACGCTATCCCCACTACTAGTCCATGGAATTGATACATTTTACCTTGCATGAAATGAGGTATAGTTCTGATTTTTGGATATGTTATATCTGATGAAGTGGTAATAACAAATCCGAGTTTTCGTCCTCGGAAGCCTTCCGGATCATTGTTAAATAATTGAAAAACCGCTCAATTTTAGGACTTTTTTCAGTTTTTGTCAATTTTAACCACCAAGGACTAATGTTACGGCAAAATCATTCAATATAATTTTAAAGCAAATAAAATTTCCAACAAAATAAGATTAATTTGGTCTTGGTAGGCCAAATAGTTTCTTATATCTATAGCAATTCAAAGTTTTGAAAAATTTCCAAGAAAAGGAAATTTTAGAATTTTTTTTTAGTTTCCGTCATATTTAACCACTAAGGATCTATTTTATGAAAAAATTTTCATATACGTTATTAAAGTAGACTAAATTTGCACCAAATCGAGACAAATTTGGTCTATGTAAACCTAATAGCACCTGAGATACAGCTGTTCATAGTTGATGCGATGTATGCAAATCGTTGAAATATGGTTTGTGATACCACCGAAAATACGATTTTGAATTTTTTTGTATAAAAAAAATTCTTAAACAGGGGTTTCACGGGTTGGACAAACGACGCAAAGTAGTACGGAGACTGTATCTAGAGATGGACAAACGATGCCGAGATGATATCACCGAAAATACGATTTTGAATTTTTTTGTATAAAAAAAAATTCCTGTAGAGGGGTTTCACGGGTTGGACAAACGACGCAAAGTAGTACGGAGACTGTATCTAGAGATGGACAAACGATGCCGAGATGATATCACCGAAAATACGATTTTGAACTTTTTTGTATCAAAAAAAAATTCTTGTAGAGGGGTTTCACGGGTTGGACAAACGACGCAAAGTAGTACGGACACTGTATCTAGAGATGGACAAACGATGCCGAGGTGATATCACCGAAAATACGATTTTGAATTTTTTTGTATGAAAAAAAAACTTCTTGTAGAAGGGTTTCAGGGGTTGGACAAACGACGCAAAGTAGTACGGAGACTGTATCTAGACATGGATAAACGATGCCGAGGTGATATCACCGAAAATACGATTTTGAATTTTTTTGTATCAAAAAAAACTTCTTGTAGAGGGGTTTCAGGGGTTGGACAAACGACGCAAAGTAGTACGGAGGCTGTATCTAGAGATGGACAAACGATGCCGAGGTGATATCACCGAAAATACGATTTTGAATTTGAACGCATGCGATCTTAGCGAGATTTATAAGATGTATAATATTAATATAGCTTAAGAGGTGCCGTAGACTCATTATCGAACTGTTGTTCTTCAAAACTGTTAATCGGTTTATAGACTCGCCGGAAATATTGGCGGACTTCGGTCTCGTATGTTCGAGGGTTGGTTTGAGGTCGAAAAGATTACTGGAGCCTCGGAAATATAGCAAGAATTATGTAGTGTATGGCCCGTATAATAGAGTTGTGCATATTGTAAATGAGTGTTATCGGGATATTAATTTATTTGGTAACTCGGTATCGAGTTTCACTACGGGAATCAAAAAGTTGGTCGAATCATTGGATGTATGAGCTACTGTCGAGAGTTTTTTACACAATTTTAAAATAAGTTTTCCTGCATGCAATGTTAGCGCTTTGCACGTTACTTGATAGTGTGCATTTTGGATGATATATCGCGTCATTAATTATATTAATTTGCCATATTGGAGGTTGTTATGATTGTTGTATATTGCCGATTTTGGCGTTTATTAAATAAATATCAAATATCAAATATGTGGTATCAATAACGTGAGCAAGTATTGCAAGTATTGTAAGCAATTTGAATTGTTTAACAATTTGAGTTGTTTAATAAAATGGATATTGAAGGTACTTTTTTCCCCCTATACAGGGTCGAAGATTCATTCGTGATGGCATTACCACACACAGTTAGTCGATAATTTGTTGTTTTTTTCATAATTTATTTAGACTTTCGGAAATATCTCAGAAACGGTAAGATATAACGAAATAGATAAAATGTTGAGGTTGCGAAGGGGATGGAACTTTTAGCCGTGATGGTATTACTGAACAAAGCAAGTCGATAATTTGTTTAAATAATAATGTTATGAAAATATTTCGGAAAAACTGAGAGATATGGTAAAATGAAAGGAATTTTTTGACTTATAGTCGACATAGGTCGAATCTTCAATTGTGACAGCACTATCCAGCAGCGCCCCTGGCGGACAAAATTGTACGGTAAACTACGCAAAATTACACTATGACTTGCACATTGGCGATAGAAAGCTGTGAAAAGCTGTAGTCGTTAACAGAGTTCCATAGATTGACTTAAAAATTTGAAGTGCTGACTTTCAATGTATACATCTACGTAAAATTGCCGATTCCCTAAAGAGTACCGTCATTTGACGTATTTTTCTATGAAACGTATAAATGCACATACTTTTATATTATTTCTCATAGTTTCAAAAAATTAGATACTTACATTTGAGGGGGTCAGTGGAAAAGTGGTACAAGTCACAATTTGGATTATTTGAGTTAACTGCAAAAATGCATAGTTAAAGTAAATATCTCTTTAGAAAAAGAGTTGTATAAGTGGCACCCATACCATTATACACATTATACCATTTTTTTTCTAAACAGATATTTACTTTAACTATGTATTTTTGCAGTTAACTCAAATAATCCAAATTGTAACTTGTACCACTTTTCCACTGACCCCCTCATTTTCTACGCATATCTACATGTAACTTTCATTTCTTCATTGAAACAATGTAATTTTCCATAATTTATTATACCATTAATATCAAGAAATTTACGTCAATCTACGCCATGGGTAGATTGTCTAAAAAGAAAAAGTAGTTTTTCCTTATTTTTCATCGTTTATAAAATTTTAGAAATACAAGGTGTTCCAACCACCGCACAGTGTTCCGGCGTCTAAGCAAACGCGGTCATAAGTATATTAACACTTTCGCTGCCGGCGAAATTTTTTGGACTTCATCAAAAACCGGACTGACTTTTATAACGTAAATTAGTTCATTTTGGTACAAGATGATCAGAACAACATGTTTTAAGGCAAATATAACAAAATGGCACTTATAAACGCTACAACGCACACGGTGCGTGATCGATCGGCTCCTGAGATGTATAACACAGTCACGCAAAAAAAAAAGTGGGGTATACTTTTGATGCGATATATGTTATCCGTAATAATTTTGCTTCCTGATCACGAATCGGAGTCAAAATTTGGCTATCACATCAATTTTTTTTTAATCTAAAAAAACCAGCCAGAGATCATGATTTTAAAGAAATTAATGGACTTAAGCCAAATTCGGTATAGGGGGTTGTTTGGTCGCTAATCACGAATCTAAAGTTGAAATTCAAGAATTCAAGATGGCGGATCCGATATGGCGGACGAGATTTTCGAAAATTTTAAATTTTTGCAAACATAACTTCATATTCGTAATCAGCGACTGAAAAAAACCCCTATACCAAATTTGGCATAAATCCGTCGATTTTCGAAAACCTCGTCCGCCATGTTGGATCCGCCATCTTGAATTTTAAAAATCTGACCAGATTCGTGGTCAGCGACACCAAAAAATTCTCTATACCAAATTTGGCAAGAATCTGTCGATTTTCAAAAATCTCGTCTGCCATATTGGATTCCCCATCTTGAATTTTTGAAATCCGAGTTCAGATTCGTGATCCACGACCCAAAAAACCCCCCTTTACCGAATTTTGTTTAAGTCCATTAACTTTTTGAAAATCATGATCTCTCGCTGGTTTTTTTGAGATTAAAAAATGTGATATGATGGCCAAATTTTGACACCTGATTCGTGATCAGGAGGCAAAATTACTACGGATAACATATATCGTATCAAAAGTATACCCCACTGTTTATTTTTTGTGTGACTGTGTAAACAATCTTGGCGTTGGGGACCGAGACCGTCGAACTCCCACATGACTGAGGTGTCGAATTTCAAACCAAGAGTGCAAAGCAGTTCTTACAAGTATTACAAACACGCCGCGGCGCGCCGGCACGAGCTAGAGTGATTGCTACAGCGGCCGACTTTTGTATATATCATATATCAGCGAAATGTAAATCACGTCTGCGTGACCGGCCTCTCGGCAAATCTCGCATCACGCACATGCTGCGTGACCGGCAGTGAAAGTATTAATGGCTTACATAATTGATTTGTGCGATGTAAATTTGCGTGTGTGTGTGTATTAATTATAAAAAGATGTGCTGTTAAAATAAAACACCAAAAAGTGAACAACTATTTCTTTTATGATAACGTAAAAATGGAACATAATAACAAAATATATAAAACTGAAACATTCATCTTAAATGATATAAAATAATTTAAAAACATAAGAACTTTTTCCAGAGATGGTAATAGGAAAAGTAGTTGGAAAAAATAATTTAACAAAAAGCACATTTTCCTAATGCTTTCAATAAAAGTTAAATGCAGCTTAATAACATACACACCAAAAAAAGTGGGGTATACTTTTAATGCGATGTTATCCGTAGTAATTTTGCCTCCTGATCATGAATCAGGTGTCAAAATTTGGCCCTCACATCAATTTTTTTTAAATCTCAAAAAACCAGCCAGAGATCATGAGTTTCAAAAAGTTAATGGACTTAAACCAAATTCGGTATAGGAGGTTTTTTGGTCGCTGATCACGAATCTGAAGTCGAAATTCAAAAATTCAAAATGGCGGATCCAATATGACGGACTAGATTTTCGAAAATCGACGGATTCATGCCAAATTTGGTAGAGGGGTTTTTTATTGGGTCGCTGATCACGAATCTGAAGTCAGATTTTAAAAATTCAAGATGGCGGATCCAATATGGCGGACGAGATTATCGAAAATTTTGACTTTTTGCAAATATAACCATATTCGTAATCAGCGACTAAAATCCTATACCAAATTTGGCATGTCTCCGTCGATTTTTGAAAATATCCGCCATATTGGATCCATATTTTTGAAATCCGACTTCAGATTCGTGATCAGCGACCCAAAAAACCCCCCTTTACCGAATTTTGTTTAAATCCATGAACTTTTTGAAAATCATGATATCTGGCTTGTTTTTTGCGATTAAAAGAAAATGTGATGTGATAGCTAAATTTTGACACCTGATTCGCCATCAGGAGGCAAAATTACTATGGATAACATATCGTAGATCCAGTTCAATGACGCCAAAACTGCAAAATTTTAATTTTTGATTTTATGGTGATTATTGCAGTGCCAACATATTGGACTTTGAAAAGAAATACAGCCACAAGTGGTTAAGTTTTAAAATATGCCATATTTGAATATATGGCCCTCAGAATTCCGATCTAGCATTGTTTTATTTCCTTCTTATTCAGTTATATAATTTACACTTGTGGCGGTATTGAATTGGATGTACGATATATCGCATCAAAAGTATACCCCACTTTTTTTGTGTGACTGTGTAATTAAAAAGGATATAGGTATTATACTGGTAATATTATATACTGGTAATATTATGTACACTGGTTTAAATCTAAAAGAGAGAGAGAGAGAGAGAGAGAGAGAGAGAGAGAGAGAGAGAGAGAGAGAGAGAGAGAGAGAGAGAGAGAGAGAGAGAGAGAGAGAGAGAGAGAGAGAGAGAGAGAGAGAGAGAGAGAGAGAGAGAGAGAGAGAGAGAGAGAGAGAGAGAGAGAGAGAGAGAGAGAGAGAGAGAGAGAGAGAGAGAGAGAGAGAGAGAGAGAGAGAGAGAGAGAGAGAGAGAGAGAGAGAGAGAGAGAGAGAGAGAGAGAGAGAGAGAGAGAGAGAGAGAGAGAGAGAGAGAGAGAGAGAGAGAGAGAGAGAGAGAGAGAGAGAGAGAGAGAGAGAGAGAGCTATAACAATAAGATTATGAAACCGTAAAAGTCCAATAAATTAAAATGATGCAAAAAGGGCACGTAAAATGTTATATAATAATCAAGGGCATGCTTTAAACTATAACTTAAACCAAAAATTAAGGCGTTTCATTTTCTGAAAACATTCTCGTCTGGTGCGTCAAATGTTTAATATTAAAATCCAGTTCTGTGTGTCTACACGGTAATCACTAGTTTCACGAGAACCATTTTTATTAGACGTTTATAATTGTATGACCGGTTTCAACTTTTACATTTTTGGAATTAAGTTCTCCAGAATTTAAGGGGGTAGTCTCCTAAAAATCAGGTCTTTTTTTTAAGAATTTTTTTTCATGGTAAATATTTTCTTAGAATTTTTTTCGCACATACTATTAGGGGTCTTAGACTGACAGAAAAAATTTTGTCTAGGTTCTTCGATAATTTTCTTTTCGTCACTCAGTACGTAAAATTCGGTTTCACAGGCGTCCTCAACCCCGTCAACCTCGTATTTCACACTTAGTGACAGAAAATAGAATTCGTTATAAGAGCGTTTTGCGTCGTTTCGCTCGCTTCGCTCGTGCGGAAAACTTCACACTCGTTAAAAACGGCACTGCATGCCCTTATAACGAAAATATCTATTCTTGGTAAAGTCGTCTAAACATACTCCTGTTTATATCTGGTTGACATGATATCTCGACTTTGGAATATCTGAAAGCAGAAATTCAAGTCGATTCTTGAAGTAGAGAGTTCCCGCTATAGAGCCGGAACTAGGATGTTATACTTTCGATAAAAATAAAACAAGTGGCGGATTTTTGAAATTTTTGACCTCATATTTGCAACATGAATTGCTTATTAATACCGGCTAGTACCGGCGATAGGCATTCTTGTGTAGAATAAGCCCTTAAGGGGGTATTACTGTCTAGACGCTTGTTTTTAAAGTAATTTTTAGGAATTAATTTTGCGAAAACTATCAAACCTACAGTGCCGGGGTTTTTGACGTATTATTATACGTCAAAAACCCCGGCACTGTAGGTTTGATAGTTTTCGCAAAATTAATTCCTAAAAATTACTTTAAAAACAAGCGTCTAGACAGTAATACCCCCTTAAGGGCTTATTCTACACAAGAATGCCTATCGCCGGTACTAGCCGGTATTAATAAGCAATTCATGTTGCAAATATGAGGTCAAAAATTTCAAAAATCCGCTACTTGTTTTTTTTTTAATAAGACATGTTTCAACTAACAACACAAATTTTTATAAAACATTTTATAGGAATCTATACAAGTTATGCGCTGTTATGCAGATCGTCGACCATATTGTGGCGGTCCTAGTCGTCTGAGACAGAAGAACAAATTTTTTTTAATCTATATGAATGTAGTTATCGTTTGAACTAGAACTAAGTAGGTACGAAATTTTTTATCGCAATCGCAGCTGTTTGAAAAGATTAAAGTTTAATTTTCCCGAAAAATTGTCAACAAACATGAGAGCAGGGCTAAAATATTCAAGCTATCGGTATTATTCTAGTTCAGACCATAGGTGAAGGTTCCCTCGAAATGTGGGCAAAACCAGAAGTCAATCGGTTCAATAGTTTTTGAGAAAAACGTGCGCCCGACTTGAAAAATGTCGTTTCGAGAAAAACGCGTTTAAAGTTGATGACTACCTGCCGCGCCCCAACGCACCGCAGCCTTTAAGCCTCTGTAACTATGGGAGTTCTACGAATTTGAAATTAGTATTTTTTGAGACACATTCTCAAAACCCCAAATTATAAGAAAATGCAAAAAAAATCGAATTTTTGAAGCGTCTAGACAGTAATACCCCCTTAAAATTTGAACCTGATCGGTTTGATAGTTTTTCTTTAACCATCAACGAGGCCTAAAAACGTTGTTTCGAGAAAAATGCATTTGAAGTTTCTTTATGGAATACATAGATCATTGTACAGTGCTCCCTGGCTAATTCGCCCGTAGTGGGACCGAGAATTCTAAGAATTGCCCCCACTATGTTCACAAGAGGTATGGCTAAGACAGAGACAGCAGGAGTGTGCGAGAAGGATCGCAAGTCGATTAACGCGCGCTTTTTAAAACAACCTAACCGGCCTCTCCGGCGCATCAACTCGCGCATGACGTCACGAGTCAAGTGGGGGACATCTCTTCCCCCACGCTGCGAATTATGTAGGGAGCGAATTAGCCAGGGAGCACTGTACCTGGGAAAAAAGCCTATTATCTTCAATCAGCGATGCCTGCACCATACATTATTCTCCTTCAGCTTCGTCGAAGGCTTCATTTCCTTCCGATCTAGCATTCCTGAGAGCTGTCCTGTTTTCTTTGGAACTTTCAGTACTGCGACGATTAGCCCGTATAATGCGTGCAGCGTCTTGTCGTTTCGCGAGATCCGCTGCTTCTTTGCCAAATTTTGAGCATGTTCTCGAACGTTCCAGAGCAAATCACAGTTTCTGCCATATTTCTACATATATTGACTACAAGAATATGACTACTTTGAAAAATCGAATTTTTGAAAAAATTTTAGGAGACTACCCCCTTAACCTTTACGTGGCCGAGCGGAGTATTTTAGATACCCCAGAAGCGGTTTCTTTCTAATAGCTTTTCTATTTTTACTTTTTAATTTTTTTCCCTTTACGTAATCCTAGAAAATATATTACCAAACATAATGATTAATCATTAATAATAATTTAAGGTAAAAATTAAAATGTTTTTTTATTAAACAATATACAAAATGTTTGAACTGTTAGTGTTTTATTGTATAACTTTGCAAATAGTATTGCATAATTTATATAAATGACAAAAATTTTAACAGTTTTTGAAGTATTTCAGTGGGGTACCATAGTTACTTCGCACGGCCTGAAACGTTACTTTTTGTAACACGGTTCCGGAAAGGTTAAGCGCAGATTTGTTGATCCCGTTATTTTCCGCCCTGAAATCTCTATCTTTCTTGACCTGCGCACCATAGTTTTCAATCTCCAGACCTGCTTCATAGTTTTGGATGTCCAGATCTTCCGCTCCATAGTATTCGGTGTCCAGGTCTTCCACTCCATAATTTCCGGTGTCCAGGTCTTTTTCCCCATAGCTGGAGACCTGGACACAAACTACAGAGCGGAAGACTTGGACACCGAAAACAATGAAGCAGAAGATCTGGACACCGAAAACTATGATGTGGAAGACCTGGACACCGAAAAGTATGGAGCGGAAGATCTGAACACCGGAAGCTATAGAGTGGAAGACCTGGATATCGAAAACTATTGGGCAGAGGACCAGGATACCGAAAACTCTAGAGCGGAAGACCTCCCCACCGAAAACTATGGAATGAAAGACCTTGACATTGAAAACTAAGGAGCAGCATATCTGGACACCAGAAGCTACAGTTTTCGCTCTACAGAGCGGAAAATGGTTTTCGTGAAAGTAGTGATCACCGTATACAGACACAACATTGAATTTTGATTTCAAACAATTAACACGCTCCAGACGAGAATGTTTTTGGAAAAGGCAACGCTTGACCTACTTCTCATTTGGACGTCGGATTGCATAGAACAGGCGCAAACGAGCAGAAATTCAGCCCTGAATATCTCGGATTTCCGGATATGTAAATCAAGTTTTCGATGGCTTGTTATATTCGCGTTGATAATAACATTACTTTTGTATTATAATAATTAACACTCGTGTAGAAATTTCCTGGTTTCAATTCGGGCATAAACAGGGGGATGCTAGATAGCACACGCTAGTTTAGCCCTGATATGGACCGGACTAGAGATTGTATACTTTTAAAGTAGGTAGGGTCTCAGCAGGGACTTCTCAACTAGCTGATAGTCAGAGCCTGTGTGATTGAGTTCTAGTTATTTTCTAATTTACGAGTATGTTTTATTGCTGTCGAGCGACGGCTCTAGTTGCCCTATAGATTCTGTCACCACAGCAGAAGTTTCGTTAAGGGGGTAGTCTGCTTTACAGGCTTCAAAAAATCGTTTTTTTTTTGCCTAAATCGATTCCACAACTATTCAAGAATATGTCCTGAAAATTTTAGAGGCCAATTTAAAATATTTTTGAAGCTACGGCAGTTTTAGTCACCGAGCGTCGAGCATGTACGGCCGCTCGGGTAGACTCGAACGCCCGCGCGCTTTGCCCCTCGATATATTCTATTGTTTTATTCAACTTTGTATACCTGAAAATGTCCAATGGTCCTTTAAAACAATATTGAAAAATGAGTGCGTCGGACATGTGCAAAAGCGCATGGGAACTCGGCTCCGAAATAAGAGAAAAGCCGAGAAACTCGGAGGAAAGAAGCGGCTTACGGAGGGTCTCATCAAGAAATTAACAATATATTACGGCTTAGCAATTCGCCGAAATATTAATTCAGTGGAAGGAATGAAGAAAGCCATAATGTCAACCCTAGATCATTATTGCTCCACGGATACAAATCCTCGACACGAAAATTGCCCAGTAGGAGCTGACAGCTGGTGTGAGTGGCGGAAGGCCGAAGCGACTAATTGCCTTGAACTATATAAACATCCGAAGAGGCTAATTAACGAGAACGTGGAAAAGCACATTCGGCCGATTTACCAGGAATTATCTAATGATGATTTAATGACGCGGTGCTTAGGCGGCCACACTCAAAATTCTAACGAATCCTTCAATTCGATTATCTGGCGCCTATGTCCCAAGCATCTCAATTCAGGAGAGAAAATAGTTAAAATTGGATCATATTTGGCAGCTGGCATGTTCAACGAGGGCTACTCTGCTATACTTTCAACGATGCAGCTATTAGACATTAAAATTGGGCAGCAGTGTAAAAATTTTGCGGACTCCCTCGATGCAGAGCGCGTAACGCGTGAAAACCGGCGCGCGTCCTTTTCGAGCAAGGAGGCTCGTACAGCCAGAAGATTGGAAACCCTGGCTCAAAATGAGTTTTATGAGGAAGAGGAAGGGATAATCTATGGACCTGGAATAGCAGATTAACATCTAGTTGCTGTAAGTACCCAAAAACTAGTATTTTTTCGGACCGAAAACTTTAAAGCGCGTTTTCTCGAGTTTTCGTTTTTTCGATTTCTTGTTAGCTGCGCCGGTGATAGCAAAAAAACTATTCGTCCGATCATAAAAATTCAAAGTGATCTAGCTTCGTTATTAAATTACCTTCTGTGTGAACCTAAAAAGTTCGACAAAATTATTATTTAAACTACTTTTTTTTGCAACTTGAAGTAAATTTTTTTTCTTTTAAATGTATATTTTGCTTTCAAACTTCGAAAAAACTTATAATTTGACAACTTTCTTGGGATTTTTTAGGTTCACACAGAAAAGAAACTTATTGTCCGGATTGTTTCAGACGCTGCATACGACCACCATCACCGGCGCAGCCAACAAATATCCAACAGCAGGCGCTCCGGCAAAATGGCATTATCTAAGAGATTTGAGGATATTTTTCAATAAAAAAAATTTGACATTAAAGCTGAAATGTAGTACAATATGCTATAAAAATTTGATTCCTGATATACCTTTCCTGCTCTTCCCGAAAAATCGCCGAAAAAACGCTTATTTTAGGCGTCCTAAAGCAGACTACCCCCTTAATACAGCGACGACAAATCTATCTGTATTTGCGTAAGAAAAATGTATGTTCCAGTCCCCCCAAAACTCCCAACAATGAGAAATTTTCGATATTCTAGACTTAATAACCCCCTTAACCCTTCGTTACTCACGTGGGTTTTTGAAACACTATAGCTCACCTGGGGTGTACCCTACACCCAGTTAAAAATTAACGTTTTCTTAGTGAAAAATAGAAATTTTTAATACTTTTTTTTTATTTTAAAGCTTGAGCCTAATGATCTCAACATTTAAAAAAATTAATTTCGTAATTTTCTAATTGAAAACAAAACTCGAAGTCTCGGTACATGAGGTCTCGGTTTTCAGAAGCTCAAGTCTCTCTGCTGATTTTTATAAAAAACTAGCAGCCCGTCCCGGCTTCGCACGGGTAGATTGTGGATTGATTTTGTCCGTCCACCATTGTTTAAATACATTTTTAATACAAAACTTTTAGTATTTTTCCCGGGCTACGCAATGGTCATATTGGATTTGACCTTGACCATGATCTTCAAGGTTATATCAAGGTCAAATTAATTTTTTTTGACGTTCAAATGTGTCCTTGACCATTTTTTTCATGTTACCTTTATTGTCAGCGGAGGTCAAATTGAGGTCAAGTATAGTTCGACTTTTTGAACACCCTGTATAAGATTTACTAACTCAGAAACCTTCGCGGGCATGCGTCCAACCATTTCCCAACTTTTCATCGCAATCGGATGAACGGTTTAGGAAGGCATAATAATCATCCATACCGGTACTTTTTGAACACCCTGTATAAGATTTACTAACTCAGAAACCTTCGCGGTCATGCGTCCAACCATTTCCCAAAATTTCATCGCAATCGGATGAACGGTTTAGGAAGGCATAACAGACATACAGACAGACAGACAGACAGACAAACATTCATTTATATATATATATATATATATATATATATTATATATATACTAGCAGCCCGTCCCGGCTTCGCACGGGTAGATTGTGGATTGATTTTGGTCGTCATTTAATGAATTTTTAGCAGATATCTGTACTCATAGGTAGGGAGCCATGCTACGCTAAAAAACACATGTATTTAATTTAAATTGGAAAGTATATTTCTTTTATTAATTTATCTTAAGGCCAGCGGATAGACAATGTTTTTTATTTTTTTATTTGGAGTAAAAACGTGTAAATTTTTCGGTGTGCCAACTCTGTAGCAAGCCACATACAATTGGCCACGTGAAAAACATGAATTTTACAAATTTAAGCCAGCAATAGTCAACCTTGTGCTTTGTTGATGGTAATAGCAAAAGCAAGACGCAAAGGGAACTGGAGCCGCTTGAATTCGAATGTTAAATCGTTGGAAATCATAGGTATACGTGAATGAGGATGTCTTCGCCTTTTAATTTGCCAGTGATGATTGTTACCTCGATTAAATTTGGTTGGCACTAAGGGATTTTTCGTGTAACTGATTTGGAATATTATGTCAGATGTAAGAGATTCCAAATGAAGGTCATGGTCAAGGTCAAATACAATATCACCATTGTACAGCTACTAAAGAATCCTAAATCCTACTATCAAAAAGAATTTGTATAGGGCCCATAGCTTTCATGGTACGAAGCCGAACTGTACTTGACCTCAATTTGACCTCCGCTGACCATAAAAGTCACATGGAAGTAATGGTCAAGTACATATTTGAACGTGAAATTTCCCGCTCTTTTCATTTCCGGTATATAAAATAGAGGTTCGGATTTTAAAAAATCAATTTTACCTAGAAGGTCATTGTCAATGTCAGATCCAATATGACCATTGGGTAGCCAGGGAAAAATCTTAAAAGTTTTATATTAAACGTTTTTCTCTAAAATGATTTCCCGCTGAGATAATTAGCTGTGCCTGGACTTTTTGAACACCCTGTATAAGATTTACTAACTCAGAAACCTTCGCGGGCATGCGTCCAACCATTCCCCAAAGTTTCATCGCAATCGGATGAACGGTTTAGGAAGGCATAATAATCATCCGTACCGGTACTTTTCGAACATCCTGTATACGATTTACTAACTCAGAAACCTTCGCGGGCATGCGTCCAACCATTCCCCAATGTTTCATCGCAATCGGATGAGCGGTTTAGGAAGGCATCATAATCATCCGTACCGCTACTTTTTGAACACCCTGTATACGATTTACTAACTCAGAAACCTTCGCGGGCATGCGTCCAACCATTCCTCAAAGTTTCATCGCAATCGGATGAACGGTTTAGGAAGGCATTTGATATTACCTTAAAGGTCACTGTCAAGGTCAAATCCAATACGACCACTGGGTAGCCAAGGGAAAATCCTTAAAGTTTTGTATAAAATATTTTTCTCTAAAATGTTTTCCCGCTGAGATAATCGGCCGTACCGGGACTTTTTGAACACCCTGTATAAGATTTACTAACTCAGAAACCATCGCGGGCATGCATCCAACCATTTCCCAAAATTTCATCGCAATCGGATGAACGGTTTAGGAAGGCATAAGAGACATACAGACAGACAGACAGACAAACATTCATTTTTATATATATAGATAGACTAGCAGCCCGTCCCGGCTTCGCACGGGTAGATTGTGGATTGATTTTGTCCGTCCACCACATTATTAGCTACGGAAAAATCCTAAACCCTACTATCAAAAAGAATTTTTATAGGGCCCACATAGTTTTCATGGTACGAAGCCGAACTGTACTTGACCTTCAAAAAGTCCCGGTACGGCTCAATATCTCTGCGGGAAATCATTTTATAGAAAAATTTTTAATACAAAACTTTTAGTATTTTTCCCGGGCTACCCAATGGTCATATTGGATTTGACCTTGACCATGACCTTCAAGGTTATATCAAGGTCAAATTAATTTTTTTTCGCGTTCAAATGTGTCCTTGACCATTTTTTTCATGTTACCTTTATTGTCAGCGGAGGTCAATTTTAGGTCAAGTATAGTTCGACTTTTTGAACACCCTGTATAAGATTTACTAACTCAGAAACCTTCGTGGATATGTGTCCAATTGTTCCCCAAATTTTCATCGCAATCGGATGAACGGTTTAGGAAGGCATAATAATCATCCGTACCGGTACTTTTTGAACACCCTGTATAAGATTTACTAACTCAGAAACCTTCGCGGGCATGCGTCCAACCATTCCCCAAAGTTTCATCGCAATCGGATGAACGGTTTAGGAAGGCATAATAATCATCAGTACTGGTACTTTTTGAACACCCTGTATAAGATTTACTAACTCAGAAACCTTCGCGGGCATGCGTCCAACCATTCCCCAACTTTTCATCGCAATCGGATAAACGGTTTAGGAAGGCATAATAATCATCAGTACCGGTACTTTTTGAACACCTTTTATAAGATTTGCTAACTCAGAAACCTTCGCGGGCATGCGTCCAGCCATTCCCCAACTTTTCATCGCAATCGGATGAACGGTTTAGGAAAGCATAATAATCATCAGTACCGGTACTTTTTGAACACCTTTTATAAGATTTGCTAACTCAGAAACCTTCGCGGGCATGCGTCCAGCCATTCCCCAAAGTTTCATCACAATCGGATGAACGGTTTAGGAAGGCATAATAATCATCAGTACCGGTACTTTTTGAACACCTTTTATAAGATTTACTAACTCAGAAACCTTCGCGGGCATGCGTCCAACCATTCCCCAAAGTTTCATCGCAATCGGATGAACGGTTTAGGAAGGCATAATAATCATCAGTACCGGTACTTTTTGAACACCTTTTATAAGATTTACTAACTCAGAAACCTTCGCGGGCATGCGTCCAACCATTCCCCAAAGTTTCATCGCAATCGAATGAACGGTTTAGGAAGGCATAAGAGACATACAGACAGACAGACAGACAGACAGACAAACATTCATTTTTATATATGTAGATAGATAGATAGATTATAGATAGTATAAATAATCCCTGACAGACGCAACATTGTTCTGACAGATGTTAACACGTCAATTAGATGTGTCTTCCTTGCAATCACATACTATTTCACATGGTTGGAGGGAAGAGATATCAAATTGATGTGTTAACATCTGGCAGAACAATGTTGCGTGAAAGTGATGTGGGTATATTCGGTTAAATAAAGTTATTAGAATAAAAAGACGATCATTTTTTAAATAATTGTCTGTAACAGAATACACCCACATCACTTCCACGCACAGCCCGGTCAAAATAGACATTCACCCTTGCATAAATTCCCAAGAAGCTAAAAATTTACATGAATGTAGGGATACCATTATAATGAAATTGTGAAAAGTCCTCATCGATCCCGTGTGTGCAAAAAATTTTATGCAAGGTCAAAGTTCGCAAAAATGGGTTTTTTGGATTTATTAGCGAAGTGGTTAGTTTTATGATAAAAATAGGTTAGACAAAAATTGTAGACCATACAATTCTCTACAAAAATGGTTCTTACACTTTTTTCCTAAGATTCACCATTTCTGAGAAAAAGCCACTCTAAAGTTGTATTCTCCATAACATGCGTGACTACGCTGCCTGTACATCACATTGGACGTATAATATAAGTAAAACTATTAGTCTGCGTGACTAATACATTAATATTGAATGATTATTCTAAAGGCGCGTCCTCACTGAGTCGACAGATTCTATCAACAATGTCGACTCAGTGAGGACGCGCCTTTAGAATTATCATTCAATATTAATATATTAGTCACGCAGACTAATATTGGTTTGGTGCATAATTATTGCGGCTTTTTTGGCAGCTTCTTTTTCTTTAAAAATTGGCATTTTGTTTATTTTATTTTCATTAAAATAATCTTCTCTATTTAATTAATCAAATTCGCGTCGAAAATCATGTCCATATTCGTCATATTATGCTCTACCACTTCGAGAAAAATGGAAGGCGGCACAGTCATTTCGCGATCTCAACGAACTTATCGGCGAGGGAACAATCAGCAAAAGCCAAGTTGAAAGATGGTTCAAAAAGTTCAAATCGGGCGATACAAATATTACAGATGAAGAAGGAAGAGGTCGACCATCTAATTTCAACGACCAGGCACTTTTGGCAGCCGTGGAAGAAGACGAAAGCTTGACAATACGAATGCTGGCCGACGACTTTGATGTGAACCATTCGACCATTGTTCGTCGTCTCATTAAGCTCGGAAAAGTATGGAAATTGGCTGTATGGGTTCCCCATGAACTCTCCGATCACAACAAAGCCGAACGTGTACGGATTTTCACTGATTTGCTGCAGCGAAACGAGCTAGCACCCTTCCTGAAGAATCTCGTCACTGGAGATGAATCGTGGCTTCTTTTCAAAAACGTTGTCTTCTTCCACGGCTGCCAAAAGTGTCTGGTCGTCGAAATCAGATGGTTGACCTCTTCCTTCGTCATCTGTAAGGTTTGTATCGCCCGATTTGAACTTTTTGCAGTATCTTTTAATTTGGCTTTTGCTGATTGTTCCCTCGCCGAAAAGTTCGTTGAGATCGCGAAATGATTGTGCCGCTTTCCATTCTTTCCCGAAGTGGTAGAGCATAATCCCCACAAAAACAGATTCTCTGTAAAAAAAAGGCGGCATGTTCATTCAGTGCCAATAAAAATTGATACGTAAAATACTCTCCAAAAAAGATTTGAAATCAATTAAGATCGCCATGTTCAAGATTTATATATAAAAAGTAAAAGGCATCATTTTAAAGGAAAATTATTGTAAATCAAGTTACTAAAAAATTCGACTAAAAGAAGTTATAAAAAAATTTGAATAAAAAAGAACTTGCCGCGTTTAAGTTTTCATATTTTGTCCACTATACCGAATAATTGGCAGTGCTTGGACGGTGCTAGAGTGATTCATAAATTGCACTGCCGAAGTCAAATTCAGAGAAATTCAGAAGGCCCCCGCCTGATCGGTTTCCCGTGCGAAATTCGGTATACTGGTGGTATCATATAAGTGTATGAATTTATTTAAAATCATAAGTGCATAAACATCGAGTATAATTCTGTCTGAATTTTTTATTTTGAAGGAAAAAACGCGGCAAGTTCTTTTTTATTAAATTTTTTTTATAACTTCTTTTAGTCGAATTTTTTAGTAACTTGATTTACAATAATTTTCCTTTAAAATGATGCCTTTTACTTTTTATATATAAATCTTGAACATGGCGATCTTAATTGATTTCAAATCTTTTTTGGAAAGTATTTTACGTATCAATTTTTGTTGGCACTGAATGAACATGCCGCCTTTTTTTACAGAGAATCTGTTTTTGTGGGGGATTTCACTACTTTTTGGAATTTATTCATGAGGAGAATATGTACATGTAGAAGAATAGCTTTTTATTACCACAAAATTAAAATCTTCCCCTTATATTTTTCACTTTGCCTTAGTATTTTGGAGAAATAAAACATACCGCTTTCGAATTTACAGACCATCGGATTTTTCTTATACTTTGGTCGTCTACAGAAATCCATGAAGACGTTTTACCTTCAACTCTAAGTATACTCTTCCAATGACCATGACGAATTGTTTCATCACATGTAAAGATACCACTTATGACAGTATACAGGGTGTTTCATAAGTATTGTAACAAACGTAAAGGGGTTGTAGAGGGCATTAAACTAAGCAATCTTGACCAATAAACCTGTGTCCAGAAATATGCCGTTTGGGCAGGAAGGTGAATGAACGTTTCATTCAGATACTGCCGCGCTTGCAAAGGAAAATGCGCCGGAGCGCCATCATGTGCGACAGTCCGCAAGGTCTCCAGACTTATAACACCCTTAGATTTCTTTTTCTGGGGCCATGTCAAAACGTTGGTGTATGAAACACCTGTCAACAATGTGGAAGATCTATTGGGAAGGGTCATGGCCGCCTCCACAGTTGTGCAGGACATGCCTGGGGTATTCCATAGGGTCCGGACTGCAATGCACAACCGTGCCACATTCTGTATTGAGCGAAACGGAGGCCATATTGAGTCATTTTTATAAACATTAAAAATACAATTATTAGTTGCTTCGTGTTTCTCTCATTCACCTTCCTGCCCAAACGGCATATTTCTGGACACAGGTTTATTGGTCAAGATTGCTTAGTTTAATGCCCTCTACAACCCCTTTACGTTTGTCACAATACTTATGAAACACCCTGTATATGTTGTTACATATATTAACTCGAGCCATTGGTATAGTTTTAAGAAATCCTAGAATTGTATGCACCGCTGAAATTTCGCCCTTACTCGTAAATAAATTCCCAGCACAGCATCGATATTTTACTGCACCTGTATTCTTCTGGGAGGTCCTAAAATAATTTTTTGTCACTCAGTGTCAAATACTCGGTTTCATGGGCGTCCTCGACGCATGTGAAATCATCTTTCACACACCAATTCCTGAAAAGTTGCGCGGTGCGTGAAATAACCTGCGCAGTGCGTGAAATCGTCAATCTCGTGTTTGACACTTATTGTTAGTGACAAAAAATAGAATTCGTTATTCGGTTGTTTCGCGCCGTTCTAACGAGTGTGATTGCCGTACTCGCTTCGCTCGTGCGGCAAACTTCACTCTCGTTAGAAACAGCGCTTCACGCCCTAATAACGAAAATAACTAATAAAAAACCCATATAGTTCAGCCCTAACAAGTACAATCTTATCGAGCTGTACCTTATCGAGGAGATCTTTCGACGTAATGATTCTGAAATGCTTCTATGATGTTTTGCAACATTCGCGAATTTATCGAGAAATACCTATTATGAGTAAAGGAATGTTTCTAACATACAGTAGTATTCACGAATATTGTAAAATATCGCAGGAATGTTACGGAAAAGTTACTTACAAAAACGTACTTTGCAGGGTGTAAATGGTGATATTTTTCGTAATTTCCATCGTTACACCAGAGGCAAAGAAGAGATTAAATAGAAGTGAGGTACGTGTATACTTCACGTTTGACAGGTCGGTATATAAATTGAAACTTGTGATAGTATAATACGAAAGAGAAAAAACTTATATCGATGAAGAAAAAATAATAATAAAGTAGTTACTCCCCATTATTGTAATCCAATAACATTGTGTATCACTTATTTTTCTGCCACGACTTTAATTACTGATAGTGAAGAAAAATCAAATTTATTGGTTGATCCATCCACTATCAACAATCAAAGTCGTGGCAGAAAAATAAGGGATACAATAGAAATGGATTACAATAATAGAGTAACTACTTTATTATTATTTTTTCTTTATCGATATAAGCTTTTCCTCTTTCGTATGACAGTATCTATTGTCCCCTTCCTGCAAAAAGTCACTAACTAACTTATTTTGTAAAATTCACCTAACTGGACCTAGTATAGAGCTTAATTTTATTAAATCTTTAAATGGTAAAACTCACTAAGTGCTAAATTCGTTGGAAGTGAGCATGCGCGCATCATAAAAAGTCATTAACCGAAATATAATACCGATATTATAGAGCAGAAACTACCTACTAAGTCAGTTGATGATAAATGTTAGTTAGTGACTTTTTGCAGGAAGGGGACGATATGTTGTTACATATATTAACTCGAGACGTTGGAATAGTTTTAAGAAATCTTTTTGCATGCACCGCTGAAATTTCGCCCCCTTACTCGTAAATAAATTTAATTTAATTATTACCACATCATTTACAGCTTCGATGCTGACCTTACGACTCATTTCAGTCCGAGTAGAACATTAATTGCAAATATCATCATAAACATGACAATGCGAATAAAAATCATCTATTAACTGTTGCAGATCAAGTATTCCGTTGTGGTGGGGGTCCTGATTGGTCTACTCGCTAAGATGCGTATACGTTTCTTAGCGACTAGACCAATCAGGACCCCCACCGCAATGGAATACTTGATCCTGATTGGTCTCTTCGCTGAGTTGCGTGCACGCAAAGATACGAGTGACTCGAGAAAGGCCCCCCTGATCTCCCGGTAGCTGTCAATTCGGGAGATCGAAGCATCTATTAACCTCGAAATCAAGTGTACAAGTGATAAGATAATAATTATTCGGGTTTCTTCGGTGAGTTTCCCCAAGTGTTTAAAGTAGTTACTCCATTATTGTAATCCAATTCTATTGTATCCCTTATTTTTCTGCCACGACTTTAATTGTTGATGGATTAGCTAATAAATTTGATATTTATTCACTATCAACTATCAAAGTCGTGGCAGAAAAATAAGGGATTCAATGGAATTGGATTACAGTAATGTAGTAACTACTTTATTATTATTTTTTCTTTATCGATATAGTCCCTCTTTCGTATTATACTATCCCACACAAGTTCGAATTTATATACCGACCTGTCAAACGTGAAGTGTACATGTACTTCACTTTTATCTCATTAAGTATTACTGCAGACTCTGACATGTCATCTCGTACAGGTGCAACCGAAGAGGACCTAGCTCGTGTCCTGTCCGTAAAAAGATGACTCGATGGACATCGGAGAATGTCAGACTTGTCACCGAGCGCCTATCACCCACGGTACATTTATTGCAATATGCGCTTTTCGTTTCAATTATTCCTGCTTTAAATAACTTTCACTTCTTTCAAAGTATTTACCTTCTTGTACAAACTGTCCATCGTAGGGTGCAGCGATCAATGATTGTGACTAATCGTAGACAACTTATCCTGCGATGATGTTCCAGTTGCAAAGCATACACTAGCAAGTCAGCTTACAGAGCATCCGATGGTTAGTATCAACTTTACCTCTTTTGGAACACCCATCACCCGAGCATAATCACGATTACGTTAATGTTAATCGCAGAATAGACCGTGAGCTCGGGCACATTATCGCAGTAGTAGTTCGGTACACCGAATTGCCTTTTAGTTTTAATAGATGAACTTGTCTACGACGAGTCGCTAATATCGATCGCTGCCTCCTACCACGAACAATTCATAAAAGGTTATTACCTTGAAAGAAGTAAAAATTATTTTACGCTGGAATAGTTGAAAGGAGAAACGCGTATTGCAATTAATGCACCGTAGGTAATAGGCGCTCCGTGACAAGCCGGACATTCTCCGATGTCCATCGAGTCATCTTTTTACGGACCGGACACGAGTTAGATCCTCTTCGGTTGCACCTGTACGAGAAGACATGTGAGAAAATCATGAGTCTTCATGAAAATCTTCTAACGTACTCGTTGTGCAGTAATACTTAATGAAATAAAAGTGAGGTACATATACACTTCACGTTTGACAGGTCGGTATATAAATTCGAACTTGTGTGGGATAGTATAACACGAAAGAGGAAATATATATCGATAAAGAAAAAATAATAATAAAGTAGTTACTACATTACTGTAATCCAATTCCATTGTATCCCTTATTTTTCTGCCACGACTGATTGTTGATAGTGAATAAAAATTAAATTTATTGGCTGATGCATCCACTATCAACAATCAAAGTCGTGGCAGAAAAATAAAGGATACAATAGAATTGGATTACAATAATGTAGTAACTACTTTATTAATATTTTTTCTTTACCGATATATTTCCTCTTTCGTATTATACTATCAGAGAGAAGTTCCAATTTATATACCGACCTGTCAAGCGTGAAATGTACATGTACCTCACTTTTATTTCATCTCTTCTTCGCCTCTGGTATAATCATTTACATCCCACAAAGCACGTTTTTGCAAGTAACTTTTCTGTAACATTCCTGCGATATTTTGCAATATTCGTGAATACTACCGTATGTTAGAAATATATATTTCTTGATAAATTCGCGAATGTTGCAAAATATCATAGAAATATTTCGGAATCATTACATCGAAAGATTTCCTTGATAAGATTGTACTTGTCAGAGCTGAATTATATGAGATTTTTATAATTATTTTAGGAAGTCCCAGAAGAATACAGATGCAGCATAATATAGATCTGTGCTAGAAAGAATAAGGAATAACCTTCGACGAGCATTCGGGCTGTGGCAACAGAGATTAGAATCAACAGATCATGGCAAGGAGGATATTGAAGGATGAACGCACGTCCATGCACTCGAGGCAGCAGATCTAACCCACCGAATAAACTAATGCAGCTGGTTCTTGGAACAACAAGTGGACGATCCCTCGTTCAAAAGCAACCCCCTCGGGTTCGCACATGATTTGGAGTCCTTCTGGGTGGAATTCAATAGCAGTACGTTTATTTCTGTAACAAATTATAAATAACACAACTATATTCAGTATTTCATTATCTATCTATCTATATATATAAAAATGAATGTTTGTCTGTCTATATGTCTCTTATGCCTTCCTAAACCGTTCATCCGATTGCGATGAAATTTTGGGAAATGGTTGGACGCATGCCCGCGATGGTTTCTGAGTCAGTAAATTTTATACAGGGTGTTCAAAAAGTACTGCTACGGATGATTATTATGCCTTCCTAAACCGTTCATCCGATTGCGATGAAACTTTGGGGAATAGTTGGACGCATGCCCGCGAATGTTTCTGATTTAGTAAATCTTATACAGGGTGTTCAAAAAGTCGAACTATACTTGACATAAATTTGACCTCCGCTGACAATAAAGGTAACATGAAAAAAAATGGTCAAGGACACATTTGACCGTGAAAAAAAAATTAATTTGACCTTGATATAACCTTGAAGGTCATGGTCAAGGTCAAATCCAATATGACCATAGGGTAGCCCGGGAAAAATACTAAAAGTTTTGTATCAAAAATTTTTCTATAAAATGATTTCCCGCTGAGATATTCAGCCGTACCGGGACTTTTTGAAGGTCAAGTACAGTTCGGCTTCGTACCATGAAAACTATGGGCCCTATAAAAATTCTTTTTGATAGTAGGGTTTAGGATTTTTCCGTAGCTAACAATGGTGTACGGACAAAATCAATCCACAATCTACCCGTGCGAAGCCGGGACGGGGGCTGCTAGTTTAAAATATACCCAACTTACTCTACATAGAAATTAAGAAACTATATTAATCTGAGTTAACTAATTCTATAGATAATAATGACAGAATTATTAAAAGTGATATATTTCCTCTTTCGTATTATACTATCACACAAGTTCAAATTTATATACCGACCTGTTAAAAGTGAAGTGTACATGTACCTCACTTCTATTTCATCTCTTTTTCAACTCTGGTGTAACGAACGTCAATGAGGAATCACTGATATCGATTAGGGTTCGAGGGTTATTCCTCAGTCTTTCTAGGACAGAGCATCGATATTTTGCTGCACCTGTATTCTTCTGGGACTTCCTAAAATAATTATAAAAACCCTACATAATTCAGCCCTGACAAGTACATCTTATCGAGCTGTACCTTATCGAGGAGATCTTTCGACGTAATGATTCCGAAACGTTTCTATGATGTTTTGCAACATTCGCGAATTTATCGAGAAATATATATTTCTAACATACGGTAGTGTTCACGAATATTGTAAAATATTGCAGAAATGTTACAGAAAAGTTATGATATTTTATAATTTCTATCGTTACACTAGAGGCGAAGAAGAGATGAAATAGAAGTGAGGTACATGTACACTTCACGTTTTTGTAGGTCGGTATATAAATTGGAACTTGTGATAGTATAATACGAAAGATGAAATATATCATTTTTAATAATTCTGTCATTAGAATAGGTTAACTCAGATTAATATAGTTTCTTAATTTCTACGTTGAGTAAGTTCGGTATATTTTAAATAGTGAAACTGCAAATGATTATGTTATTTACAATTTGTTACAGATCGTATGCGAACCCGAGGGAATTTCTTTTGAACAAGGGATCATCCACTTGTTGCTTCAAGAACCAGTTGCATTAATTCATTCGGCGAGCTGGATCTGCTGTCTCGAGTGCATGGACGTGTGCCACTTTAAATGGATATTTTGTAATTTCCATTGTTACATCAGAGGCGAAGAAGAGATGAAATAGAGGTGAGGTACATGTACACTTCACGTTTGATAGGTTGGTATATAAAATGGAACTTCTGATAGTATAATACAAAAGAGGAAATTATCGATAAAGAAAAAATAATAATAAAATAGTTACTACATTATTGTAATCCAATTCTATTGTATCCTTTATTTTTCTGCCACAACTTTGATTGTTGATAGTAGATGGATCAACCAATAAATTGGATTTTTCTTCACTATCAACGATCAAAGTCGTGGCAGAAAAGTAAAGGATACAATGGAATTAGATTACAATAATGTAGTAACTACTTTATTATTATTTTTCCTTTATCGATCCTTTATCGATATATTTCCTCTTTCGTATCATACTATCAGAAGTTCCAATTTATATACCGACCTATATCAAACGTGAAATGTACATGTACCTCACTTCTATTTCATCTCTTCTTCGCCTCTGATGTAACGATGGAAATTACAAAATATCCATTTAAAGTGGCACACGTCCATGCACAAGAGACAGCAGATCCAGCTCGCCAAATGAACTAATGCAACTGGTTCTTGGAACAGCAAGTGGATGATCCTTCGTTCGAAAGAAACCCCCTCGGGTTCGCATACGATCTGTAACAAATTGTAAATAACAATCATATGGGGTTTTTATAATTATTTTAGGAAGTCCCAGAAGAAAGCAGGTGCAGTAAAATATCGATGCTGTGCTACAAAGAATAAGGAATAACCCTCGAACCCTAATCGGTATCAGTGATTCCTCATTGACTGTCGTTACAACGGAGACAAAGAACAGATGAAATAGAAGTGAGGTACATGTACACTTCAGGTTTGACAGGTCGGTGTGTAAATTGGAACTTGTAATAGTACGAAAGAGGAAATATATCGATAGGGAAAAAATAATGATAAAGTAATTACTTGATTGTGTGTTGTGATACAATTCCATTGCATCTCCTATTTTTCTCCCACGGCTTTGATTGTGACAGAGAAGAAAAGCCATCAATTCGTCTTGTGCTCGCATGACGCTGAAATAAAAAATAGAATTATCACAAAGATAATTGTCCTTCCATCGAAAGTGAGGTTAAAGCTCTCAGATGGCAATTAAACTTATCTGATGGTGATTCTTCTGAGATACTGTCGTCTCCTTTCCTGCTCTTTATGCACAGGCAACCAGAGAAACACAGCACTGCATCCGTTCACTATCTCGATTATCGAAAAAAAAACAAACGATTATTAAACTATACGGAGCGTCTGTCACATTCACCACTATTGAGATTCATAACTCCGATTACACTGAATTTTTACAGTTTATTAACAAGCGCGACCGAGGATCGAAATAAACACGAGGTTAATCGTTTCGCGAATGGAAATATTTTATTAACTTTGAAAATACCCAAACATTTAAGGAATATATTCTCTCACACACTCTCACATACATTTGATGGCGTATGCGTGTGGCCGTATCTGTGTACATATTTCCGATCATGGCCGACTATCGCCGAAGGTAGGCGGAATTTTTGTGAGATTTTGACATATATATATCACCCGAGAAATCGGATTCTCGACTTTTAGGCGCAAGGGGCGTGGCTTCGCGTTGCTAAGGAAAAATCTCTGTTAATATGTAACTTATAACATTTATTCTGGTCTCTATCAATAGAGAATAGTCAATTTATATGGCGTAACTAAGCATAGTTTTGGTTATAACCGTATATTTATTGAGAAAAATCGATGTAAAAATTGAGGGGTGCAGGGGGCAGACATTTGTGATGTAAAGAGACACGGGTGCGCTCGCGACATCAGCGCTGTCGTGTCTGAGTGCGAAACTACTTGAACGAACATGCCGCGAGACACTGCCGTGTCTCTTGATGTGAGTGCACCGGTATTCGTCCATGTAAGATTTTTTTTAGCGGGAAATGTAATATTTAATTACCATTGCCAAATATAGAAAGAAGAGTAAATATAATATAATGATGGACTCTTTTTCATCAATAAAAAAATTAAAAAAGTTGAAAAGGGATTCATAATAATTAAATAATAAAATTTTAAAGTGAAGGGTAAAAAGGGTCAGTATTTGACCGTCTGTTTTCGTTCTGCGCCGATACCGAATAACGTAATTTTACAATAATAAAATGTCTTTTTCAGCACTTCCAATAATTTTAATTTATATTACCATATATTATTCATCGATCTTAACATATTTTAATACGTTTGTTACTTACATTTTGTCGTATCCATCTGAACTACTGATTTCCAATCCTAGCCTACTCTTCTAACGAAATACATTCAAAGCATGATGTTAGCACCACGCATCGAAACAAATTAATAAATTTTAAACATTTAAAAATGTTAAATATTAAATATTTCCATAACCGACCTTCGGTGGACGGATACCCATACACGGTCGGATATCGGTGCACTCACGGTATGACGAATATGGACATGATTTTCGACACGCATTTTATTAACTAAATAGAGAAGATTATTTTAATTTAAAAAAATAAACAAAATGTCAATTTTTAAAGAAAAAGCCGCCAAAAAATCTGCAATAATTATGCACCAACCCAATAGTTTTACTTATATTATACGTCCAATGATGTACATAGGCAGCGTAGGCATGCATATTATGGAGAATACAACTTTAGAATGGCTTTTTCTCCGAAATGGTGAATCTTAGGAAAAAAGTGTAAGAATAATTTTAGTAGAGAATTGCATGATCTACAATTTTTGTCTGAACTATTTTTATCATAAAACTAACCGTTTCGCTAATAAATCCAAAAAACCCATTTTTGCGAACTTTGACCTTGCATAAAATTGTTTACACACACGGGATCGATGAGGGCTTTTCACATTTCCATTATAATGGTATCCCTAATGTTCATGTAAATTTTTAGCTTCTTGGGAATTTATGCAAGGGTACCCATATTTTTTAGGCTGACTTGACCGGACTAGCAACATTGTTCTGCCAGATGTTTACACATCTATTGTAAGTTAGAATGACTAACTCGTTTTTAGTTTTTTCCCACCTACCGTACCTCCACTCGCATTTTTCGCGAGATTCCTATATGAATTCCGCGTAACGTACCTTGAGTTTGTGAGGGGACATTTTCGATGCAAGTTGTGAAGAATGGGAATTAAATTTTAATTTTCGAATGCCGCGATGTTTGTATACAAAAATGTAGCGTGGAAGTGATGTGGATATAATCGGTGAAAGGAAAATATGAAAACCAAAAATCAAAGTGTGTGGAAATGTTCTACAGGTTTAAGTTTAGTTGTGTATTCATATTTCATTGGTACACGACAATCACTTATGTAGTAATTTGTAGTTTGATCTGGTGAAATGTAATAGTGATTAATAATGTGCAGAAATTGAAAAGAAGAGGAAGGCAGAATACATGAGAAACTATGAACAAAAAGAAATGTGACAGTGACAGTAGAAAGTTGTACGTTCTGGAGATAGAAGCGTCTAATCTCGGAATTGTAATTTTGTGAATAATGGAAAGTACTCACCGTTATTTTCAAATTCACTATTTCGATGTTAAACGCTCCGATCTCTCGAATGGACACCGACTCTAACTACCGATTCGATTTCTACCAGTATAAATGACTGGAGTACCGACCGAGCCCGGCAGAAGGTAAATTTCAAGATCCCTGCTACTGCCCCGATAGCCAAGCGTGACTTTCACCCAAGCGTCACGTGGTAGCGTCACTGATTGTGAGTGACGTTACTGGGTGCATTCAGCAGATCATACCGCTCCGCAACAGTTGTGGAGCAGCTCAGCAAAGATCTGCCAAACGCGCATGCTACCGAGCGCTCCAAGTGAGCGTAAGTGGTAGCGGTCGCCATGTTTTGTAGCGAAGAAAAGTTACGCTCCAGCGCTTCCGCTCACTTCCATCGGAAGAAGTTTTGGCGCATTTTATGAATGATGTCGAGCGTTGTGAACCGATGTGTCGAATTCCGTCTGCCGTGCGACGGAACATCTTATATTTTATGTATTATTACGAAAAAAATTACATTTTCTTGCCACCGCTAATCGCAAAACAATCTGTTACCATATCAGTACCTCAGAGCTAAGCAGTATTAACTCCATTTTTTTCGAAACCCGTATTATTGATGTGTAAACATCTATGCTATCGCTCTACGGTGGGACCTTCCTGGGAAATCGAGCGTCAGACGTAAGCCGTGTACATGTGACTGCGTCAGTGTGTGTGTGGCGCTACTGCGCATACTATTCGCGCAAGCTGGATTATCTCAACGGGAAAACATTTTAGAGAAAAATGTTTAATACAAAACTTTAAGAATTTTCCCGTGGCTACCCAGTGGTCGTATTGGATTTGACCTTGACCGTGACCTTTAAGGTAATATCAAATGCCTTCCTATAAACCGTTCATCCGATTGCGATGAAACTTTGGGGAATGGTTGGACGCATGCCCGCGAAGGTTTCTGAGTTAGTAAATCTTATACAGGGTGTTCAAAAAGTACCGGTACTGATGATTATTATGCCTTCCTAAACCGTTCATCCGATTGCGATGAAAAGTTGGGGAATGGTTGGACGCATGCCCGCGAAGGTTTCTGAGTTAGTAAATCTTATACAGGGTGTTCAAAAAGTACCGGTACGGATGATTATTATGCCTTCCTAAACCGTTCATCCGATTGCGATGAAAAGTTGGGGAATGGTTGGACGCATGCCCGCGAAGGTTTCTGAGTTAGTAAATCTTATACAGAGTGTTCAAAAAGTACCGGTACGGATGATTATTATGCCTTCCTAAACCGTTCATCCGATTGCGATGAAAATTTGGGGAACAGTTGGACGCATATCCGCGAAGGTTTGAGTTAGTAAATCTTATACAGGGTGTTCAAAAGTACCGGTACGGATGATTATTATGCCTTCCTAAACCGTTCATCCGATTGCGATGAAACTTTGGGGAATGGTTGGACGCATGCCCGCGAAGGTTTCTGAGTTAGTAAATCTTATAAAAGGTGTTCAAAAAGTACCGGTACTGATGATTATTATGCCTTCCTAAACCGTTCATCCGATTGCGATGAAAAGTTGGGAAATGGTTGGACGCATGCCCGCGAAGGTTCCTGAGTTAGTAAATCTTATACATGGTGTTCAAAAAGTCGAAATATACTTGACCTAAATTTGACCTCCGCTGACAATAAAGGTAACATGAAAAAAATGGTCAAGGACACATTTGAACGTGAAAAAAAATTAATTTGACCTTGATATAACCTTGAAGGTCATGGTCAAGGTCAAATCCAATATGACCATTGCGTAGCCCGGGAAAAATACTAAAAGTTTTGTATTAAAAATGTATTTAAACAATGGTGGACGGACAAAATCAATCCACAATCTACCCGTGCGAAGCCGGGACGGGCTGCTAGTAGGTTATAAATCTAATATAATAATAATAAATATTTTATTATAGAAAAAATTAAACTTCTTTATGACGAACTATGACGTCATATTCCCCAATTAAACTCGGACCGCAGATAATTGTAAGATGTTTACACATCCTCCGTGAGTACAACGGCACTCACACCTTTTTTCTTCATTCTGCTGTTTTCAATGTAAAATAGCAGAATGAGGAAATAATACGGTTTTTGAAAAAATTGTGTTAATACTATTTAGTTCTGAGGTATTGATATAAACAACACAACATTTTGTAACCAGAGATAACACTGGACAACAGTGATTTTGTTACTCGAACCAGACCAGGTGATTCTTATAGATTTATGTGCGCTAAAAACGAATCTGACTCTCAAATTGATTGTTCCTAAACAATTTTATAAAGCCAAATTTCAGTACGACAAGTCGATCGTTTAAGTCCACCGCGCCACGGCCTAAATGTATCGAAGGCCACGGCCGAAACTTGTTGTCAGCAGAACAGAGAGCGCTACTTCTGAGCGTACTGAGCGGTAGCGGTTTATGCTCGATCTGCTGAACGCAACCACTGTGATGCCACAGTGAGGATCCGGAGTGCGAGTTTTTGCCACAACGGAATATTTGATCCTGATTGGTCTATTCGCTGACGCCTTACGGAATTTTTATTCGCGTCGGATACCGCCGTATGGTGGCGTTTCGTTCTTCCTAAGATGGCCGTCGTTACGGATCGAATGTCAAGATAACCATGTAACGTAAACAAAGTATTTGTAAATAAAAGTAGTTTTAAGAGTGCAAGTACAATAAACCCAATTAATAAGTGATGAATATCAGTATCGAAGATATATTGTCAATTCCAGGAGAGTCAAAAATGCCGTTAGTGGAAGGAGAAGCGGTATTGAAAGCAGTTTGTATTTTCCTGCGGAAACAAAAAGAGAAACCAAAATGCAGTGAAAATCGTCGCTTCTTGCATACAATCGTCACATGTAACAAGTGCTCCTCACGAAGTTAAAGTGAAATCTTACTAAACAATAATAAAGAAGTAACGTGCAAGTGCAGCTGGGCCAGAGGAAGACGCAAACATGTTTTTGCAATGCTTCTGTACATAAATCGGTAGGTCAAATAGTACCATGTGATGATTGTACGCAAGAAGCGATGATTTTCATTGCATTTTGGTTTCTCTTTTTGATTTCGCAGGAAAATACAAACCCTCTGTTTTCAATACCGCTTCTCCTTCCACTAGCGGCATTTTTGACTCTCCTAGGATAGGCTATTTGACTACTATTGAGAAACCACCAGAAATGGTTTATTATATCATTTTGTACAAGCTGTATGAATATTTCTAATGAAATAAGCAATATATTCACTAAAAATCGAGGAACAAATTTAAATAGCTAAAAAGGCGCCAAAAACGACAATCTAGCGGCCTCTCTAATCACGTGATCCCTCTGACGTCACATAATTGTAAACACAAATGAACGTCAAGCAGCAGCTGTCAAAATTAGTTGTTCTCTTTGAAAATAAACCAAATTGTTAATAAACAATAAACTACAAGTGGTGTGCAGTGCCAATAATAATCTCAAAACAAAACGATTCTAAAGCAAACCTAACCTAAAAGTTGTTGTGAACTGTTTGTTTAAAATTATGTGACGTCACACTAACCGTTAGCCAATCACGTATCGTTTCTAATTAAATGGCCGCATTTTAAGAAGACAACTTTTGAAGTTAAGATTTTTAATATTAAACATTTATATATTTTCGTTATTTTACTAAAATAAGTTTAATTAGATAGCAATAAAGAGAGATGATAACAATTTGTAATGTATTTTCAAACTAGTCAAAATGCCTATTGATAAGATATCTTCGATACCGATATTCATCACTTATGAATTGGGTTTATTGCACTTGCACTTTTAAAACTACTTTTATTTACAAATTCTTTGTTTATGTTACGTGGTTATGTTGACATTTATTTTGAAACAGAAAAATATCAAATTATTTTAAAAAATTTAATGAGAACCTTCGAGAGCAGTCACTGTCATGTCCGGTTTCTATATTATGACCGGAGTGGACCGACACCGCTTGAAGAGTCGGTGGCTCAATTGGTAGAATGCGAAGGCTTTCCCAGTTTCGAAGCATCTCGTATCCTAAAGAGTGCAGGTTCGAATCCCGGTAGGGTGTGAAAACAAAAGCGGGTGGCAGGAGGCGGCACTGCACGGGCACACAGTGAAAAACCTCGGTAAACCCAGGTAGCACACTAACGTCGAAATGACGTTTTTTGAAGGTCAGTTCTGACGTCAGATGACGAAAAATATGACGTCATTTTAACGTCGCAAAGACGGCTTAATACACATCCACACGACGTCAGAAAAATCACGTCATAATGATGTTCTACCGTACGTTGTGATGACGTAAAAATGACGGTTCTAAAAGGTTAGGTCTGACGTACACCCGGCGTCTCGGATTCTGTCGCTAGTGACTTTTTTTAAATGTTAGTTTTAGACGTACTAACCAATGAACAATTAATTCTCATGCCCTCATTAGCTACGGTAGTGTCTACTCTCGTTAATAAAAGCATGAGAATTGATTAATCATTGGTTAGTACGTTTAAAAATAACATTTAAAAAAAGTCACCAGCGACAGAAACCGAGACGCCGAGTGTATATCTTCATCGTGAGCGGTCACCCATCCAACTAGAGAGTGTCCGCACTTTTCGCTGCTTAACTTCGTTGATCGGTCGGTGTCCTCGAGTCCTCATCTGCTGCACTCCCCTATTGTAGTACACAGGGATGGGCGTTATAAGAAAAATGAATAATTGAATGACTAATAAATAAGATTAAATTTTCATTCATCATTCAAATAATTATGAATGATGAATACATTTTCATTCATCATTCAAATAGTTTTGAATAACGAATAAATTTGTATTCGTCATTCAAATAATTTTGAATAACGAATACATTTTCATTAATCATTCAAATAATTTTGAATAATGAATAAATTTTCATTCATCATTCAAATCATTTTGAATAATGAATACATTTTCATTCCTCATTCAAATAGTTTTGAATAACGAATACATTTTTATTCATCATTCAAATAATTTTGAATAACGAATACATTTTCATTCATCATTCCGCCATTCTCACTTGCTTGCTTCACCGGGTAGACGATCAAGGTAAATTCGAGTTATCTAAAGGAGGTATACTAACAGAAAAAAAGTGTCATATCTTTCCTTTATTGTCTATAGAATGATTCCAAATCTATACGATAAATCTAATAGGGTCTAAATTCTCAAACTACGGAATTACAAAAATATATCAAATTAATTCTTTGATGGCATTCAGACATACTACGATACTATAATATAAAATAAATTATAAGGCGCTAAATGTATCAGGCGCGTGGTGCGGTGGACCTACATGATCGACTTGTCGTACTGAAATTTGGCTTTGTAAAATCGTTTAGGAACAATCAAGTAATGTATTGAAAAGTTCAAAAACGACACTTTCAAATGCTGTAAGTGCAATTAAGAAAAATTTTTTAGTTTCATTGTAATAGACCCGTGAATATGGCCAAATCGCCCGTTTTCGTATATTTAACCTCAAGTATTTCAAAATCCTACTACTGCTACTAACACTAGGATGGTAGCCTGCGTCCTATATGTATACACTCATACTAGCGCACGTTGAAAGAAGCGAAGATCGCTGCTCTCCTTTCCATAGATCGATGCGTTAAAAATACTGTCAAGTTAAGTACTTTGAATTACTATTACGTAAAAACGGTATGGTTGGGTATCCCTGTCTTATAATATGTCATTCCTAACATCATCATACATCATATATTAGTTTTTTAACAAAATATATAGACAATTACTACTGCTATGAATGAAAACGGCCCTCTAGCTTATGTTTTGCCTATACCTTGCATGTTAAAACTCCCAACTTTGAAAGTGAATATCTCCACTTTGGTATGGGCACGGTTCTAATAATTTGATGAATGTATAGATAGAACTATTAATAACATATGGTCCAAATTTCAAGCAAATGTATTGAAACTTGATTAGCCGATGAACCTCCTTAAAATCCGCCTAGCGGTATGTTTGGTCAGTAGCCGTGTCAGGAACGAGTGTCTGCGGACTTTACGACCCCGCGGAGATCTAGCATTGATCGCACACAGTGGCCCAAACAGAATCGTAGTATATCTGAGTGCCATCAAAGAATTAATTTGATATATTTTTGTAATTCCGTAGTATAAGATTTTAGACTCCATTAGACTTATCGTATAGATTTGGAGTCATTCTATAGACAATAAAGGAAAGATATTACATCTACTAGCACTTTTTTTTCTATTAGTATACCTCCTTTAGATAACTCGAATTTACCTTGATCGTCTACCCGGTGAAGCAAGCAAGTGAGAATGACGGAATGATGAATGAAAATTTATTCTTTCTTCAAAATTATTTGAATGATGAATGAAAATTGATTCATTATTCAAAATATTTGAATGATGAATGACAATTTATTCGTTATTCAAAATTATTTGAATGATGAATGAAAATTTATTCGTTATTCAAAATTGTTTGACTGATGAATGAATATTTATTCGTTATTCAAAATTATTTGAATGATGAATGAAAATTTAATCGTTATTCAAAACTAGTTGAATGATGAATAAAAATGTATTCGTTATTTAAACAATTTTGAATGATGAATGAAAATGTATTCATTATTCAAAAAATGGTGAGTGATGAATGAAAATTAATTCGTTATTCAAAGATAATGAAACAATGAATAAAAATTTATTTTTCATTTGAATACAAATTAATTCAAATACGCCCACCTCTGATTATACTACGAGCAAATTTACTATAACCACGTTACTTTTGATTTATTCTCGTGATATTTTGAAAGGGATTTATAAACTAGAGAGCCCTTACATTTTTCATCTTGCCTTAGTATTTTGGAAAAATAAAACATACCGCTTTCGAATTTACAGGCCATCGGATTTTTCTTATATTTTGGTCGTCTACAGAAATCCACATGAAGACATTTTACCTTTAACTCTAAGTATACTCTTCCAATGACTGTGACGAATTGTTTCATCACATGTAAAGATACCTGTCAATTCGGGAGATCGAAGCATCTAACCTCGAAATCGTTAATTTGTAAATAATGATGATGTGTAGAAGTGATAAGAAATAATCATTCGGGTTTCTTCGATGAGATTCCCCAAGTGTTTAAAAACAAGTGTCCGATTTTTGCCTCAACTTCCAGTGATATTGAGTATTACTGCAGAACGAGTAGATTAGAAGATTTTCATGAAGACTCACGATTTTCTGATGTGTCATCTCGTACAGGTGCAACCGAAGCGGATCTAGCTCGTGTCCTGTCCGTAAAAAGATGACTCGATGGACATCGGAGAATATCAGGCTTGTCACCGAGCGCCTATTACCCACGGTACATTAATCCCACGGTTACCCACGGTTTTTTAGAGAGTTTACGCTTATTATGTAAACTGTAGCGTTTTTCTTACAATTGCATTCTTTTACATTATCTTCTTTCCAGCGCCTCCTGGATAGCGCCAGAGAATACAATTCTAGTAGTCCAAGATCCCAGAGCCCCCAGACCTACGTCATTCTAGCAAAGCTAATATTTTGAGAATAAATAGTGTGATATGTAGTTAAGAATGTATGCGTACTTGCTAGATTGAAAGCGGGGCCCTTTCGCAGGTAACAGGTGCAAAAGGTACATAAAAACCTTACTCACCTACGTTAAAATATGATAGCTGGTTTTTATATATGTTTTACAAAATATTGTTAAAAACCAACATTCATTATTGCCAGACACTTCTCGTGGGCCCTAACTTCCGCCAGACGCTTTAAAGTTCGCAAAAAAATTAGGTAACCTACGTCATAGTAGGAAGCCTAAATTGTATATAATGTTACTTGGGATACTGTTTTAAGACCTATTGTAAACAGCCAGACCAATCCGAAGGGCCAAACATCCCCCCAGACACGATACAACTTCCGCTATGAGTATGAGCGTGAGGGCATTATTCATGCGCACGAGTGCATGGACTACTCTGTGTATTAAGCTCTTCCCTCTCCAAAACCACTTTTCTGTAAAATTTGAAATTTCGGTGAAATAGAGTTTGAGGTATTCTGCACCTCTTCTAATTTTTCAGCTCTTTTTATATGTAGAGGAAAGTCACCAAAGTCGGGCCCCCATTTACTTTTTGGCAACTAAAAATTTTAGGTATCAACATATGGAAATTACAATACCTGTATTGCAAATTGTAATCAATTGATTGTAACATACATTCGATACAAGTTTGGGACAAGACTTGTTTCTGAGAAATTTGGGATCCTAAAGTGGGCCCCCTACCTAAGTACTCGGAAAAGATCAAAAAGTGAGCGGAAATGAAACATTGTTTTTTTAATGGTTTTTTTTATTTATCGCTTTACCTTCTTTCCCGGAAAGGTGCGGAACCGAGGTATTAACGACCTATGTTCACCGAAATATGTCGCTTCGCCGATGACGCGATTAATTATAGTCGGCGAATTAATTATGAGTGATGTTATGAATCAACCTTCCGAATTCCGTCGCTCGATGCGACGGAGCAATGATAATTTAAAGGAATTGAGCATAAAAACAAGGAGCCCACATAAGGAACAGAAAAAATAAGGGGCCCGACTTACGCACAATCGTTTTTGTTTATTTTGTGGTTACAGTTATTTTTTCGAGCAACGAACTACACCTTCAACACCATAAGCTGATCAATCATTCCATGCACTTCAAAAATACAAGTAATTTGAATTACATACCGGTCAAACTACGTCAACAATAAAACAAATACGAACGCATGAAAAAGTTTCCCACAATGGCAAGAAATTGTTTGAACTGTCAATTGTTAACCATGAAAGATTAAAACCGATGGTAGAGACATATGTCGGGGCGTATCCAAAACTATCACAAGCAGGTGACTTTGTGGGTATAGAGATCTACATATGAAAATAAAGAGAGGGGCCCGCTTAAAGACCGAGGCCCGACTTTGGTGACTTTCCTCTACTTTAATTGTTATTAATATTTTTTCAAAGACACTTTTATACGTGTTCCCTATACCCAAGCCGTAAAAATGACACATTTTCACCTTTTTATGGAAAACTGTTCTCTAAATATTTTTGGTAATTACAATTGGTTCGATGATGATCAATTACCAAGTTTTGTCAGTGAATCACTTCAAAATGAACCAGGTATTTTATTTTCACTTCAAATTATTTTCATGTATTTGTAGCTATTCGCAATCTAATTAATTTACTTGTTCTTAAAGAGGAATTAAATAACGATGCAGACGATGGTGATGATGAATTAAATATTCAATTTGAAGATAGCCTGGATGACAAAATACAAAACTTTGACGATGATGACAATGAAGATTAAGAGTCGATGACATGATCATTAATAATTATAAATTATATTTTTTACTAATACTTTTTACATTTTAATTCATGTATCTTTGATAGATATAAGAACAAAATATCAGTAAATCATCATTTATTTGAATTTATTGTTATTGAAAAATATT
This sequence comes from Xiphydria camelus, assembly GCA_963678675.1. Lineage (NCBI taxonomy): Eukaryota > Metazoa > Arthropoda > Insecta > Hymenoptera > Xiphydriidae > Xiphydria > Xiphydria camelus. Next base: position 17,810,983 of record OY783201.1, read on the forward strand.
AGTTTTCATAAATATACACAGTATAAAGTGTTTGCCCTTGCATAAAAAAATTGAGTGTTAAAATTTAAATTAAACAATTCTTTCGTTTTCACGTATAAATTAAACACAATAAAATATAAACCTGTAAAAATTCACAGTTTAATCACCGAGAATTTTAACACAGTTTGGTATTACTTTTATCATACATCTGGGGCATAATTTCTGAAGTGTACCACCCTCAAAAATGAAAGTTGTCCGATCGGGCTAAAAATTGACCCAATTGTTGTCGTATTAGATAGTACTCCTCACACCAAAAATTAATTCGTTTTGATAATTATTTATCAAAGTAGAGGGGGTACAATTTTTGGGTTATTTAAGCAAAAAGCCTTACTTTTAAACATCTGTAACTTTTTTCCTATTGCCTTAAACAAAATTTCACTAGAAATATTTTTCATAGATTTTTCCACAAACTTTCTTGTGGCCATAACAATTTTTTTAAAAATTAAAAATTTGACCCTAATTTTTGAAAATCAAAAATAAATTTGATTTTCTTTAATTTGGACAATTTTCTTATTTTTTAAAATAATTTTAGAAGAAAGCTGAGACTTTTTCCTACAAGACCTCCAAGTTTCAGAGTGGCAAATTAATTCGTCTCTGAGTAATAGAATGATACGTAAAGCTGGTGGGAGATGTAACGCGCACGTATTTGTAGATCTCTGCAAATGAAGTGGTGGGAGTTCGAGCTGAACGCAATTCCGTATCCGCGTGCTATCCTGTGCTACAACTGCTACATCGAAGGGACCGGTGAGTAAATTGACGGGATATTTGAAAATATCGTGACTTTGGTCATTCTTATCTGAAAAAAGTACTTTTTTTACGATGTCCTCTAAAAATATGAATACAATTTGGAAGGGGATAGATTTATTAATCCTTTTCAAAAGGCTGATGACCTTCTAAAAAAACTGATGAAGGTGTTCAATATATATATCCTACATCTATCCTTCCAAATTTTATTCGTATTTTTAGAGGACATCGTAAAAAAAAGTACTTTTTTCAGATAAGAATGACCAAGTCACGATATTTTCAAATATCCCGCCAATTTACTCACCGGTCCCTTCGATGTAGCAGTTGTAGCACAAGATAGCACGCGGCTACGGAATGGAGAAATGACATGAATTTTGTTATGATGTGTTGAAAGACAATAACATTAGAAACAAGGTGGTTTTTGAAAAAATGAAATTAAGCGTAAAATAAGCTCAAAAATCGGCTTTGAAATATCGGCTTAGCTCCGCCCACAAGAAACGGCGCGGTGAATGCAGATAGCAGCTGTGACGTCACGGATCGTCCCCTAGTCGCCGGCCGGCTACAAGTTTACCGCTTGCAGTTGGCGCTGTGCGTATTCTTCGTTCAGATTTTCCCAGGGTTTGGTCAATTGCGAATTGCCAATTTGTGCGACGTACCTACTTTAATATGACCGATTGTGTCGCAGAAAAAAACCGTCTCAAAGACATTATTATTGTGTCGTACCAAAGTGCAGAAATACTTCGGTAACTGCACCTGACAAGTTGTACTTCGCAATTCCTCGAAATAAAGACATTCGAAGAGAATCGAATAAGTTGAATATTAATTTTTTATAAATTTAATCACAATACTATCAATTTTTATGTAATCTTATTACACTGAGAAAAAAAAAAGATTAAAAATTATGCCGTTAGAAGGATAATCTAAGTACGAAAGGTAAAATAGATCAAAAATTATCCTAAGGAAGGTTAAATTTTAAACCCTGGAAGGATAATTTTTGATCTATTTTACCTTTCGTACTCAGATTATACAGGCACAAAAAAAAGGCCTTGTTCCCGAAACCAGACCAGTATATCTTTATGTTTTTGGGGTCGCTGAATCCGAATCCGGTGTCCGTTTGTCTCCATCACGTCACATTTTTTTTAATCTCAAAAAACCATCAATAGATCATGATTTTCAAAAAGTCAATGGACTTAAACCAAAGTCGCTATAGGGGTTTTTTTGGATCGCTGATCACGAATCTGAAATAGGATTTCAAAAATGCAAAATGGCGGATCCAATATGGCGGACGAGATTTTTTAAATCGACGGATTCATGCCGAATTTGGTATAAGGGGGTTTTTTGGGTCGCTGATCATGAATTTGAAGTCAGATTTTAAAAATTCAAGATGACGGATCCAATATGGAGAAGGAGATTTTCGAAAATCGACGAATTCATGCCAAATTTGGTATAGGGTTTTTTTTCGATCGCTAATGACGAATATGAAGTTATATTTACAAAAATTCAAAATTTTCGAAAATCTCGTCCTACATATTGGATCCGCCATCTTTAATTTTTGAAATCCAATTTCAGATTCGTGATCAGCGACCCAAAAACCCCTTATAGCGAATTTGGTTTAAATCCATTCACTTTTTGAAAATCATGATCTATTGATGGTTTTTTGAGATTAAAATAAATGTGACGTGGTGGAGACAAACGGACACCGGATTCGGATTCAGCGACCCCAAAAACATAAAGATATGCTGGTCTGGTTCTGGGAACAAGACCTTTTTTTTTGTGTGCCTGTATCCTTCTAACAGAGAATAATTTTTAATCTCTTTTTTTCTCAGTGTAGAATATAAGAGTAATTTGTATCTACAAACTATGTATGTATCAGCATAGATTTAGATCTTTGTATCTTAAGATAGAATGATAATGATTACTTAGTCTGATTAAGGTTTTCTTTTGGGGTTTTTCCTTAATCCGTAGCAAAACAAATGTTGGACCATTGTTATATTCCCCAAAAGCAAATTATATAATAGATAAGACAACTTCTACATTAATTTAATCGATTACTTCTTGAGTGAGGGTATTGAAATAAGCAAAAACTGCTCGAGATGTTAGATATTTATAATCCTAAGTTTAAGACTATATGATTTATTACCGCAAAGGAAAGGTAAGAGAGAGAGAGAGAGAGAGAGAGAGAGAGAGAGAGAGAGAGAGAGAGAGAGAGAGAGAGAGAGGGGGTACAGATTTATAACTCTACCCTTGCTAAAAAGTTTTCAATACTTTACAACCGGAAAAAACCCGGCGAGCCTAGCGGCCCAGATGAGCGTTTTCTACGGTAAATCTACTCGTTGCGAGCATAGTTTAGACATTGTGGCGGGGGTTCTGGCAGCTGACGTCACGCAACGTAGCCTCGTGTCGAGGTACCGTTTACTAGCCTCGCGTCAAAATCCATGATTTTTAAATATTTATAGCACGATTAACTCTTAATATTTTGCGCTACAACTTCGGTTAACGTTTTTGTGACCCAAACTCTATCGATTGCATTGTCTCCGTAATTTTCACGCGCCGATCTGTAATAGATGTTGATAATTAGCTATTTTAATGTTACCTACCTATAAGATTTATGGCACATGTGGCAGGTGAGCATCTAGCATTCAGAAAGGGGTACCTACTAATAATGAAAATTATGGTCATACTAACCTGGCAGTTTTAACGCCTCTTAATTCAGCGCTAACAATGTCTGACTGGCCTGCTATAAAACTGGACAACATAAACGAGTCAATTTTTGGCAAATTATCGGACTGCCCCTGAACAAAACCAGGTTCCACCATTTTTGCCTTGTACGAGTAGCAATATCTAATGCATTTGGAAGTAAAATATACACTGCAAACACTTTCACGACCGACATACACAGTCTACGCAATAGACACTACGGCTGCCGCGGACGATCCGTGACGTCACCCAGCCGACTAGCCACTCACGAAGCGTTTTCGATCACGTGACAAAGTAGGCGTTCCGCTGCGAAATAAACTTACAAATATTTCGCTTGTTGCCCGTTTTTTTGGGAAAAAATTATTTGATATTATCTTAAAAAGGCTACTACATCGCGTTAAGCAGAAATTCCAAATGATTTAAAATTCATGTCATTTCCCCATTGCGTTCAGCTCGACCTCCCACCACTTCATTTGCAGAAATCTACGAATACGCGCGCGTTACATCTTCCACCAGCTTTACGTATCGTTCTATTACTCAGAGAAGAATTAATTTGCCACTCTCTGAAACTTGGAGGTCTTATAGGAAAAAATCTCAGATTTCTTCTAAAATTATTTTAAAAAATAAGAAAATTGTCCAAATTAAAGAAAATCAAATTTATTTTTGATTTTCAAAAATTATGCTCAAATTTTTAATTTTTAAAGAAATTGTTATGGCCACCAGAAAGTTTGTGGAAAAATCTATGAAAAACATTTCTAGTGAAATTTTGTTTAAGGCAATAGGAAAAAAAGTTACAGATGTTTAAAAGTAAGGCTTTTTGCTTAAATAACCCAAAAATTGTACACCCTCCACTTTGATAAATAATTATTAAAATGAATTAATTTTTGGTGTGAGGAGTACTATCTAATAGGACTACAATTGGGCCAATTTTTAGCCCGATCGGACAACTTTCATTTTCGAGGGTGGTACACTTCCGAAATTATGCCCCATCTGTATAACTCTTTTTAACACACCATATACATATGTTAAATTATATATTGAATTATTAACATATACTTAATTAACCATTATTAATTATATGTTACATTATTAACGTATGTTTATTATATATACATATGTTAAATTTGACGCACAATTTTGTACTGTGTATATTCATTACATTTACATTTAACTCGTAAAAATTATGTCATAGTTTAATCATGCTTCAATCTATATTAAAAAAAAACGGCGGTGGTGGTATTTTTAGTATGTAAAATAACAATTATTGAAAAATTCAACCTTGTTGTTTTACTTTACTTATGAACGAAACAATCCGATACTTTTTTTTTTTTTTATAATATAGTTAATATGATGGTGCAAAACATATTTTGCTGTGCGAAAGTGGTCGAGGTTAAGGGGCCCATACACTGTCCAGCAAGTTTGCGCAACGCAGCGTTTGCGCAAACTTGCTGGACAGTGTATGGCGGTGTTTGATGCGTTGCGCAAATGTTTGACAAACTTTAAACGTGTTTGACGTCTAAAAGGGGCCCATACACTGTCCAGCAAGTTTGCGCAACGCAGCCTTGCGCAAACTTGCTGGACAGTGTATGGCGATTTTTGATGCGTTGCGCAAATGTTTGACCAAATTCAAAAGTGTTTGAAATCTTTTGCGCAACGGGCTCCCCGGCGCCCCGGGCGGGGCGGGGGACGGGGTCCTCGACCTTTTCCTCATTTTCAATAGACTCGCGGGAATACGCTTTGCCTTCCCTACGAGCACCCTTTGTTTACCATCCAGGGTCGACCTATCATAAATTAAGCTAACGAGAAGTGTGTCGACCTATCATAAATGAAGCCATCAGGAAGCGCGTCACCCTATCGAGACGCGCATCCGTCCTATCACAAATTACTACATCGAGACGCGCATACGTTCGTCTCTTGACCGCACCACGGAACTTCAACGCATCTGCGTGTCTTCCCGAAGTCTTTCGCACGCCTCTGTTCCCTTCCTACGTCTTACCAGCGATCTATCTCTACGAGTATCCAGTTCACCCTCTATCCTTTTTCCTCTATCCTCCTATCCAGGTTCACTTGTGATAATGACGACTATTCAGAATAGGGAATTTTGGAGGGATGATGCAGCAACGCTGCGTTGCGCAAACTTGTTTGACAGTGTATGGATGATGCAGTTGTGCAACGCAGCGTTGCGCAAACTTGTTTGACAGTGTATGGATGATGCAGTTGTGCAACGCTGCGTTGCACAACTGCATCATCCATACACTGTCAAACAAGTTTGCGCAACGCTGCGTTGCACAACTGCATCATCCATACACTGTCAAACAAGTTTGCGCAACGCAGCGTTGCTGCATCATCCCTCCAAAACTCCCTATTCTGAATAGTCGTCATTATCACAAGTGAACCTGGATAGGAGGATAGAGGAAAAAGGATAGAGGGTGAACTGGATACTCGTAGAGATAGATCGCTGGTAAGACGTAGGAAGGGAACAGAGGCGTGCGAAAGACTTCGGGAAGACACGCAGATGCGTTGAAGTTCCGTGGTGCGGTCAAGAGACGAACGTATGCGCGTCTCGATGTAGTAATTTGTGATAGGACGGATGCGCGTTTCGATAGGGCGACGCGCTTCCTGATGGCTTCATTTATGATAGGTCGACACACTTCTCGTTAGCTTAATTTATGATAGGTCGACCCTGGATGGTAAACAAAGGGTGCTCGTAGGGAAGGCAAAGGGTATTCCCGCGAGTCTATTGAAAATGAGGAAAAAGTTCGAGGACCCCGTCCCCACCCCACCCGGGGCGCCGGGGAGCCCGTTGCGCAAAAGATTTCAAACACTTTTGAATTTGGTCAAACATTTGCGCAACGCATCAAAAATCGCCATACACTGTCCAGCAAGTTTGCGCAACGCTGCGTTGCGCAAACTTGCTGGACAGTGTACGGGCCCCTTTTAGACGTCAAACACGTTTAAAGTTTGTCAAACATTTGCGCAACGCATCAAACACCGCCATACACTGTCCAGCAAGTTTGCGCAAACGCTGCGTTGCGCAAACTTGCTGGACAGTGTATGGGCCCCTTTAGAGAAGTTTAAACGGAGGAAAGCGAGACCCAGGAGGGCCCGAGTCGAGCATCCACCATCCATGGGGGAAATGTGAATGGCGCAGACACATAGACTATATGTGTAGCACCAGCGGTTCTCCAGACGCACCAAGTAGTTGAAAAAGCAATTTTTGAAAACGGAGATATTTAAAAAATTACGCCAATTACAAAAAAATGACCCGAGTGTAATATGTAGGGAATTTAACTAACAAAATTATGGAACACAAAGAAGAAAAATTAATTCTATATATCGAGAGATATCGTTTATTTACTTGACAGTTTTTAAACAATTGCATGAAAAAAAAGAATATCATTTTCTTTAAAAAGTAGAGAACTTCTTAAGCAATTTAAAAAAGAAACATTCGAAAATGTTAAATTTTCTGTTTTACGATTTTTTTCACCCCTAACATTCGCGCAGCTCTAGAGGGTAAACCGTGGGGAGTGGGGGTAAACTGTATGAACCTTTCTTATAAAGAATTTTAAGCTCTACAATTTTGGATTTACATTTTTTTTGCTATCTCGCTTAGTTTTCGAGATATTTTCGAATAACCCATTTTTAGGGTATTTGTTATTGTTTTTCAACCATAACTCGTGGGGGAAAAACCGCGATACTTCACCCAGAGCTTTCTAGGGTCAAATGACGTTAAACAAAAATGCAGCCTGGTTCTCAAAAAGTCGTATTTCAGAGCTTCGTTTACTGGAATATAGGTAGTATTAGCCCAGTCATTTAAGCAAAAAAGGGGTCAACCTCGGTATGAGAGATAATAAGCTGGAAACTCGTATACACCTTCATTTTGGCATTCTAAAAGTTGTCTCAAAAATCTAATAAAATCTCGTGTCTGCGTCGTAAGTTATTTAAGGTCAAAGGTCACAAAAATCGGGTTTTCGCGATTATCTCGGTTTCTGTAGCTCCAATGATGTTAACATATATTACAAAAATTGTAGAGCATAAAATTTGCGATAAATTTTGTTGTAAACATTTTCTTATGCGCTTAACCGTTTTTGAGATAGAGGGCGGAGAGCGCAGCGCTCGGCCATACGTACTGTAATGCAAGGTCAACTGTGAATCTCGGTGAATGATACCTTGTATAAAGTTATTAAATCATTTAAATATCATTAACAATGAATAATTTGTATTATTTATTAGTTAATACATTGTATTTAATAACATTCTACATATATCTAATATATTCATTTAATAATACTTACCTACTTTGTGTAATTACAAACTCATTAAACGAAATACTTATTGTATATCTTTATTTAATATTAATTTATTGAAAGTAGATTTTAAGTAGAAATAAAACGAGTAAATATATCTTAATTTTATCTTTATTCACACAGCAGCTGTATATTTCTTGCAATTTAAATTGAAGTGAAGTGAGTTTACAAATCTTTAATAATTTAAAGAACAAAAGTATTAATTTTCTTCTTCTTCATCGTCATATTCCGGGCGTTCGAAAATTTCTGTTTCATTGTCATCATCTTCGTTGTCTTGAATCATTATTTCCAGGCCTTCTAGAATTTCCGGATCGAATGCACTCTCTTCCTCGGGGTCGCTTTGCAATGAAACGGCATTAAGGCAAGCTTGCCCATTACACTGATCACAAGCTAAAGTGCATTGCAACCCCGACTTTCTGCATCCGCAGCGTGGACTACATAACCCTTTACATTAACCCTTTCGGGACGGAGCGCGTTTCCCCAAAGCGGAGCAATTCGGCGCGGCTGTTTTAAGGTATTCCTAGCGCGAGATGAAAAATTACAGAGATCGCTAATTTTTTTGTAGCATGGAAATGAATATCGTAAGATTATTTTTGAAAAGTTTCAGGTTCAGTTACCGGGCATTTAAGAAAGAATTTTGATTTTGAAATTAGAAAATTTAACATGTAGCCTTATGGAAGACTCCACTTTTCTACATTTTAATGCCGGAATCCTCATGTTTAAAATTTATACACATTAAATAAAACCATTTCCATATCTTCAGAAAATTGCATAGAATCTTTTGAGTTCCTAAAAATATAAGGTCACCGAATGTTTGACAAAGATATTCATGTTCGTAAACAGCAAAACGTAGAGTTTTGACAATAGAATATAACCTGAAATAGAATTGGCAGCGTTGGATCGGTTGCATCATAGGGTTCGTGCATGGCCGAGTGATGGCGCGACAGTAAGCAACGTTGAACGCCACCGGTGGCCATCTGAGAAGTATTGTCGTTATGAATTGTAGGTACTGGCTCTAATGGTACAGAAGTGAATTTTATTATATTTTTTAAAAAATGGGAGAAATTTCGATATTCAAATTCTTTTAGAGGAGTAAAGATTTCGATGGGTATGAGTTGGCGGCAATATTTGATCGCAGTATACTGAATTCGGTGATTTATAGAGGTTATATTTCAGAGCTGCACGGATATACGATTATTCTACTCAGGGCCGTACTCCTGTCATTTCGTAAACCATGTGATGCGACGTTGCCAGATTTCAAATTTGAATATTTTTCCAAAATTTAAGAATGTAAATAATAAACTTGAATACTTATTGGCCTCATCTTATTTATTCAGTATCAGTATTATAGGGAATATGAGCATATTATATGACGTAGAATTACTGATTTACGAGGGGCCCGCCTGTGGCACCCTTAAATATCGCTCATACGCGCTAGGAATACCTTAAGCGCTGCGCGGGTTGCATGTCCCTTAGGTCTCTTTCGTCTCTTATAAAATCTACAGTTTTTGACTTATCGGTGTAATTTTTTTTGTAAATGAAGCTTAAAACACGCTCTTTACTGGCATACTATTATTATTATTCTATATCGCGAACTTCTTGACTTGGCGGTGGTGTTAAAATAAAAAGAAAATGAAAAATTTGATTTTTTTTACTTTTTTTTTTTAGTTGAGAGGTGATGTTAGGAAAATCATTGAATTAGACATATTAAAATTAATTATCTTATTCTTTAAAGTTTTAGCTTTAAAACGACATAAAATACAATTTTATCTCTTATGGGACGTCCGTGGGAAGAAAAATAAAAAGTCCATTTTGAGGGATGAAAAATTTGATTTATGTCAATAAACTACAAAATTTCATAAAATTTGCAAACAAACTGTACAACTTTGGCATATCGATTTTTCGATAGGCAACCACATTTTACAAGTCCTTTCGGTACTTTGCTACTTTGTGATACCTGTTGAAGCACTCAGGCACATGAAGAGAATGGTTGGACGGACAAGTTTCGCAAAAAAAGGGGGACCGTTTTCGCCCTCCTGTCTTGGAGCGAACACTGCAAACAACACAGTCACCCTGTTTTCCGGTGTCCATTCTTGCGGTAGTATGGTACAGGCCGTCCATCCTGTGTAGGTCACCATGCTCAGAGCGTGGCCTCTTCCTCGATGGGGTTGGTTGAGCCCTGACGTCGCCCACAAGCTCCTTGACGAGACTCTTCCGAAACTGCAAATGACTCTTTGGTGTCTCTCTTCCTCTCTTTGCTATCATGACATATATGCAAGTGCTATAACAAGTAAGCGTTGACGATCCCCCCCAGAACAATTACCCTTTTGTCAAAATAAAAATTTACTAAGTAGGCCAAGGCCTATTAGAAGAGTGAATATCGTACCTCGAATAACCAGAAGAAAATTTTCCTCCATTTGAGGGATTTTCTGGCAAAATGGTACGACGCGCAGTAGTGATCGGCTCTGTCTACAGCTCCCATATTTGCCGTGTAGTCACAAATCATTGATGGCTTCTGGATCTCACCTCTTCACCACCTCCCCGCTTTTTCCGGGTGATTTCTTGCATAGCATCTTTGTGGTGAGTAGATTCCATGATAACCGGCCTTTTGTCTTTCTACACTAGAATAACTGCCACTGCGTTCTCGAACGCCTTCACGTCGCCCTTTTTGAGTTTTGACAGCTTTTTTCCCTTTACCTGCAAGTAAAAAAAATATATGGTAAATTTTGTACAGTCCTATTTTGCAAAATATTTAGTGAAATAAGCTAATTACCTCGACCGGTAAACCTTTTCGGTTTGCCATTATTGTCCCGGTTAGATGAGTTTTTTTCTTTCTTCAATTCCTCCGCCAACTGTAAGCTTGTACAAAATCTGTCGGTGTACATGTGCCTCCCCTGAGCCGGGCAATCTTGCTGTAGTCGAACAAACAAATGAAGGACGATTCGGGACGTAAAGGGAAGTTCAGAGCGCACCAAGGACTCCGTCGTAGGAGACCCGTAGTAGGGCTCAAACGTCGAAATGTATCCTGTTTCGGAATCGGCCAGGACGTAGACTCGTAGGCCCCACTTCGTCTGTTTCTGAGGATTATAGCACTTGAACGCAATTCTTCCTTTGAAACCGTCAGTAGACTCATCCACTGTAATTTTTTTCTCCTGGAGAAAAGTGCTCTCGACACTTGCTGTTAATGAAATCGGCGACATTCTTCACTTTTTGGGCTCGAGTAGCTAATTTTGATGAGCCCCGAGGAGCCGTAGGACAAATGTGAAAGGCCCGGTAAAGTTGCGAAAATCGGTCACGGCGAAATACTTCTAGAAAAAAGTCCTGCTTTGTTGTCTAATCAGTAGAAAAGTAGGCTTTTATGTCACTTTTTTCGTTCATCGCCATGTTGAGAATGGTACCCAAAAAAACTTTTATTTCCGTCAGTCACATCATGCCAACCTTTCCACTGCGAACGGTGTTTCAGAGAGGGGGCTCATTTTTTCAATCTTATCGCGGGCGTATCGGTTTGTCTCGGCCACAATATCATTCAAAAGTTCGTCAGAAAAATATAGTTGGAAAAAATCTACGAATCTCCTACAATTTGTCACTGCTTCAGATAATTGTTCCCTTTGTGGCACAAAATCGACGTCATTAGGAAGCTCCCCTTTTCCTGTAATATCTGTCCATACACCACCGCCCCGAGGAGCACCACTATTCGCGCCACCGCCGTCATTCAAATCACCACCATCCTCTTCATCTTCTTCAACGACATTTTCTTCCTCATTGTCTTCTTCATTTCCCTCTTCATCTTCCTCCTGATTTTCCTCTTCATTATCTTCTTCGTCATCATCACTACTTCCTGACCACTCACTCTCACCACCATCTTCGTCTACATTCCACTCTTCATTACTGTCATTCAGCAAACTCTCAATTTCTTTATTAGATAAACGAGCCATAATTATGTAGCCACTAACACAAAAATCACCACTTCATTCGGAAGACAATAAATCACTGAAGCGCAAACATAAACACGACTGCAGGTGTTACGCGAGCTCCCTAGCAACAGCGCGACCAATTAGCATAAGTGGCGCGAAAAAATAAGCCACACCTTTTGAGGGGAAGACTGGGGGGAGAGGGGTTGAGCACGTGCCGATCACCCGCGCTTCGCGTATAGTTCACATTCTTCCCAACAGAATGCGCCCCGTCCCGTGTCGATACTCCAAGCCAGTCCCTAGATACAGCGCTGGGTGTGTGACGCGATAATCGGGCCAGGTATACGGGCCTCGCGTCCCGAAAGGGTTAAGTAATTCATCTGGAGCTGGTGGTAATGTTGTTGTCATTGGCTCCAGGAATTCATTTTGCAGCACCCAACCCCATTCCTGGGGATCTAAATCATGCCCTAACCATTTCTGGACTTGGTAATAGACACGGTTTATATGCTGATGGGCTGCTGCACTTGTCGGTAGAAGATTAGACAACGACAGGTTTATGAAGCTTTGTAGATTTAACGAACCGAGTGATCGATATTGTCCTCAGATTTAGGAGCATTGTATATCGCAAGTAAGATGCGTATTCCCCATTTTCGTATAATTGTTGCCCAGGGCAGTTTTCTTGTAGAAAAACTTGAGCCAATTGGTCAAAATTGGCAAGTTTTTCTAGTAATTTGGTGAGTTTTTTCCCCTTTTTTAAACAGCGCAGAAGAGTTGTATCACAGCCACTCAATGCATGTAAAAATAAAATATTTTTTAGAGAAAGCGAATATTTATCAAAACTTATTGAAGAATAGATTTGTGTTTTGACATTGCCTTTTCCAACTTTTTTAAAGAAAATTTCTTCTTGATGTAATTGAGTGCGTCCAATTAAAATAACGAGCTAATCTATGTCTTCTCCTATGATGACGACAGTCCTCTTATGTTTGAATTCTTCGATAGCTGTTTCTGTGATAAGAATATCAGCATCATCTCTCGCCTGTTTTGTTGTGATATTTACACTCTCTAACTTTTCAATGAGCATATCAATATAAGTTTCTTTTTATTATATCGATTTGACAAAAACCTATCTTGCTGCTGATTGGCACAATCCTTGTTTCGTCGAAACAAATTTCATAAGATTTCGAAAGAGCAGCAGTTCTTCTTAGTTGTTTCATTGCTTTTATGTTTTTACTGTAGTCCGAGTATCCGTCAAATACAACAACAGTTTTTTACCTATAATGTGTTTGTAAATATACTTAACGTATTTATCTAAAACAACGGAAAAAGTACCGTCTTTACACCATACGATGCGATGCAGAAGAAATCCACCATCGATGATATACGTCACATTATTTTCATCAAATTCGATATGAACAGGTATTATATTATCATATAATGTGGCTTTCGTGGTTTTTCACATGCTATTATTATCAAATAACGATGTCGGATACGGACTTAATTCATATTGATGGTATCCTTCAAGATTACTCTCAAACTGTTTGGTTACAGTTATCCTTTGGAAGAGTAAAACAATGGATCTACAGAGACTTTACAATCGTTAATTTTGACTGATTTGTTAACAACTGAAAGCGGTGATTAGCAAAGTGATTTCGACGATGTGTGATTCATTAGGAACTGTCCGGCAATTAGCCTTTCGGGAAAGGTACAGGACTGTGAGTGAATCACAGCCCCTGCTTGGCCTTAACAATTAGATATATGCAAAATGTTATTAAATACAATGTATTAACTAATAAATAATACAAATTATTCATTGTTAATGATATTTCAATGATTTAATAACTTTATACAAGGTATTATTCACCGAGATTCACAGTTGACCTTGCATTACAGTATGGCCGAGCGCTGCGCTCTCCGCCCTCTATCTCAAAAACGGTTAAGCGCAGGAAAAAATGTTTACAACAAAATTTATCGAAAATTTTATGCTCTACAATTTTTATATTATGTGTTAACATCATTGGAGCTATAGAAACCGAGATAATCGCGAAAACCCGATTTTTGTGACCTTTGACCTTGAATAACTTATGACGCAGACACGAGATTTTATTAGATTTTTGAGACAACTTTTAGAACGCCAAAATGAAGGCGTATACGAGTTTCCAGCTTATTATCTCTCATACCGAAGTGAAACGCTAATTTGACTGGGCTATATGGCTATAGGTCCGCTGGACTGACTGGATCTATACGCGACTAACCGCGGGTTAAACAGTCTGTTCTCTGCCTTCTCTCGACGATTCTATATAGTTTGGTTATTTTGAGGACTTTCGATTCATTGTACTGTGTACTATGAGGACTTAAAATATACATGTCCCCAAAGTAACCGTTATATTTGAGTCAAGCCATGTCAAGTCGGACTCGAAATTTCCACTAAATCGCGGATTTCGAAAATAATAACTCTATTACGAAAGGAGTATGGCACTTACGTTACCGTATTAATATTTCGTGAAAATTCCGTTATTTGTTAATGTTATTAACAATCAAACTTTGAAGCGCGATTAAAATGAAAAATCGTTTTCTCTTAAACTACTTTAGACAATTACTTAAAATTTTGCACACTGATAAAGCAATGTTTACACTATCGAATAAATATTTGCTTGAGGTGAAATTGTTTTAAAAAATGAATTTTGCATTAATTTTTTTAAAACAATTGCAATTTTTCATGCGTTCTTCACGCTATAAAAAAATGGAACCTACATCAATTCATGCGGCAAACGTTGGCCTTTTATAATCTGCAAAGAGAACTTTGTACTTTTTCTCCATTCCGGAGATACGAAATTGTTTGTTACGCGGTGCGCTCGTAGATCGCGCGGCGCGCTCCGCTACTGGCGTCCGCGGCATCTTGATGGCCGCGCAAACTTGAGCAAAAACCGTTTGAACTTGCATGAACATGATTTTCCGAGTTTGGCAAACATACACAGTTTTCTTGTCAGTTTGCTGATGGTGCTCGTGCGGTATACTTGCGTAAAAACTATTCGGTGTTGAAATATCATTAAGTGAAAATGGTTCGACCGAAGGAATGTTGTAATCCTTTGAAAAAGAAAGGTCATAATTGTGTTCGTCATAAGTTGTTCCTCGCACGTTACCGCCAAGTGGAATAAAAAATTCGAAGAATACATTGATCGATATATTTGTCAGATATGTCGTAAAGACATGTATAATGATGTTAAAATTGCTTCAAATGTAGAAAATGAAGACCCAAGCACGAAGTGAGTTTACTAATTACACAGGTTTACAAAAAAAAAAGTCCGGACTATTTGACCATGGCATTCCGAGGTATTTTTGCGTCCTGAATCCGATCCCGAGGTCATCTGAGCCCCATCACGTCAGAAAAATGAGATTTCAAGGTCACTTAGAGGTTAAAATGACCATTTTTTGGAACTGGATCCGGGACAATTTCTCAAGCGACCTGTTGAGTTGGAGGGTAGCTGTTTAGGTCTTGAATACCTTCCAAACATTGGAATGGAGTCCTAAATCTCGACAGGGACTATCACAGAACCACCCCAGTGGATAAAATGTTGCCATGATCGTTGTATCTCGCGGATTACGATCTTCCTGTCAAGGCATCCAATTCCGGCGATCCGTTCACTGTGACAGTGGACCCAGCACTGACCGTAATGGCCTTAGAACCTTGGAGTCATGCTCTGGGTGCTGCTCAGGGCAGTCCCATTTCCTTATTTATTTATTTCGAAATCTCGTTTTTCTGACGTGATGGGGCTCAGATGACCTCGGGATCGGATTCAGGACGCAAAAATACCTCGGAATACCATGGTCCGGTCAAATAGTCCGGACTTTTTTTTTGTTGTAAACCTGTGTTATTTTTATATTTTATTGTATAATTAATTGCTATACTGTAACACCTTCTTTAATAGTGAACCACGAATAAACTTCCAAGTAATTATAACTGTTCACTGTTCAAATCCAATATTTACATTCAGTTAAAAATTCAATTCGTTCCCTGGAAGGTATTACAGTATAGCAATTAATTATCGGTATTAACTATCTTGGGTCTTGGGTGCTTGGGTCTTCATTTTCTACATTTGAAGCAATTTTAACATCATTATACATGTCCTTACGACATATTTGACAAATATATCGATCAATGTATTCTTCGAATTTTTTATTCCACTTGGCAGTAACGCGCGAGGAACAACTTATGACGAACACAATTATGACCTTTCCTTTTCAAAGGATTACAACATTCCTTCGGTCGAAAGATTTTCACTAAATGATATTGAAACACCGAATAGTTTTTAAGCAAGTATACCACACGAGCACCATCAGCAAACTGACAAGAAAACTGTCTATGTTTGCCAAACTCGGAAAATCATGTTCATGCAAGTTCAAACGGTTTTTGCTCAAGTTTGCGCGGCCATCAAGTTGCCGCGGACGCCAGTAGCGGAGCGCGCCGCGCGATCTACGAGCGCACCGCGTAACAAACAATTTCGTATCTCCGGAATGGAGAAAAAGTACAAAGTTCTCTTTGCAGATTATAAAAGGCCAACGTTTGCCGCATGAATTGATGTAAGTTTCATTTTTTTATAGCGTGAAGACCGCAAGGTAAATTGCAATTGTTTTAAAAAAATTAATGCAAAATACATTTTTTAAAACAATTTCACCTCAAGCAAATATTTATTCGATAGTGTAAACATTGCTTTATCAGTGTGCAAAATTTCAAGTAATTATCTAAAGTAGTTTAAGACAAAACGATTTTTCATTTTAATTGCGCTTCAAAGTTTGATTGTTAATAACATTAACAAATAACAGAATTTTCACGAAATATTAATACGGTAACGTAAGTGCCATATTCCCTTCGCAATAGAGTTATTATTTCCGAAATCCGCGATTTAGTGGAAATTTCGAGTCCGACTTGACATGGCTTGACTCATTTACAAACTCAGAATTTTATGGTTTTATAAACGTGTAATGTATATGGACATATGGATAATTTAAAACTCGACAAGACAACATATTGAAGTGAAACTTCTTTGTGTGTGTTGAGGGTACTGAAATCACGCGCAGCAACACGAGAAACCGTAACGAAACCCACACACTCCAGCGCTTTCGACCGTGCCTCACTCATACAGCGCTCTCGACCCTGCCCCAATACACCGCTCTCCACTCTACCCCATTCTACCGCTATCGACCCTGCCCCATTGCACCGCTCTCTACCGTACGTAGACTATCGCCTTTGCCAGGCAAGCCATGTGTCAACTTTGCGAGGCTGGAGCGCGAGGCCGCCGTGCGAGATGTACCTCTCATTGGATCGCCTTGCCTCATGAAGCTACCGCCGTTCGTTTGTCTACATATTCCGAGGCAAAAATATCTTGAGGCTACCTTGCGCGGCGGCCTCGCGAGCCAGCCTCGTAAAATATGTGTTCCGTCGCAAAGGGGACTTCTACGTCATTTCTTACCGCTCACTATTACCGCAACCTAAGTAAAAAACGCACTAATCTAGATCTCATCTGTACATCGGTCGCAACAGCGAGGCAGGCGGTATGTTTTGGTGAATGGGGGTTACGAATGCGTTCGCAGTCTCACACATTTCCCTCAAAACAACCTCGCAGTGTATCTAATTGTAAACCACGGCTACATCACGGAATTACTGTATCTCTTTGAATCCAATATAATCACCAGTAATATTGTTGAGTGTAGTGTTAAATCATTTCAACTAACCGATATGGTTTAAATCCATCACTCCACGTTTTCGGTCACTATTCGTGTCACGCAGTAGTGCCTTCGGGATTTACGACCTCGAGGAGATCTACTCTTGATCGCATATGTTATATTTAGTTATTAACTTGAAACTGAAGAATAAATGACGCAAAAATCAATCGCTGTTTAGACTGTGCAGAGGGGGTCTGGTTTGTGTTGCTCGAGAGGGTTTCTTCGGGCGATGAAAGCTATTGTTCATATTATGAGGCGGCGCAGTGTCGCACCTCCACTAAGAGGACTGTTTAGGCTCACCAGAAATCTAGCGTTTAGGACCCTGTCTTGGCCGTATCCGTTAGATGATATGAGAAGCCAGACTAGAGGGCGCAGAGTTACTTGTGAGTTGTTTGTATTTCGTTTGTCTCATTTTTAGTTTTCCGGATTTTACCGTGTCGACTGGCCGGCTCGTGTTGTCTGCGATCGGAGTCGCAACTTTTCTCGAGTAACCAACGTGCATGTACATTCTTTCGCGCGCACGTAACAGATTTTCAAGTTCCTGGAGGATCCACAATATCGGTGAAAATACATCCCGTGAATATGATATTCCTTACACTACATTTTATGCCCATAAAACAATTCATATTGAATTCAACAAAAAAAAAAACACAAAACGTGTGGCCGCCACGCGCGGAAGAAGTGAAACTTCGATACCAGTTTCTCTGAATTTGATTTCGGTGGTATGAGTTTCAATTGGCTCTATACAAGTCTTTTACAATGCTTCTTCGTAGAGCCAATTGAAACTAATACCACCGGAATCAAATTCAGAGAAACTGGTATCGAAGTTTAACTTCTTCCGCGCGTGGCGGCCACACGTTTTGTTTCTGTATTCCTCTGAAAGAGTAAAACAAGATATAATAATTGAAGGGTCCAGTGGAAAAACGATGAGGGTCCATATTTCTAAAAGTTGAGAAACACGACATTTAAAGTTTCACAACGCACGGGAGTCCACTGTGCCGCCTATTTTCAACCACAGTTTTTAGTGGAATCTCAGTGTTCGTTCCCTGTAAGGTTTGATATGTTGATACTTCATGTTACAAGCTAACAGATGTCGCTAAAATATCGATTTCTCGAAAAAAATGGACCCTCATCGTTTTTCCACTGGACCCTTCAATTGTTTCCTACGGCTTAATTTGAATTGATATTGTGACTGAATAAGCATTATATAATATAAAAACTGATTGTAACGTGTATTTCAAGGACATGTCCTCAAAGTAATCGTTTCTTAGAAATAGAGAGATATTTCTGGGTTCTGACAATTTTACATCGAACTAACTATCTTATTTGATATACCGCATGTCCTATGGCCAACCGCGCAGGTGAGCTGCGACCTGAATTCTTGACTTCGGCAGTATTTATGGTACAATTAGAGTGGGCTTCAGACGAGTGCGCTGCATAAGAACGAAAAGTGTCGACTGCTCTTCTAATATTATAGCTGTCAATTCGGGAGATCGAAGCGTTTCGTGTAACCTCAAAATCGTAAAGGTTTGAATTAGTAGTGAAAAATTTGTAGAAAAGTGATGAGAAATAATCATAAATAATCTTCCGAATTGTGACAGCCATCGGGAAATCAGATGACGCTTTCCGCTCTTACGCTGCGTTCTTACGAAAAGTGTGAAACGTCTGATCTCCCGATGGCTATCAATTCGGGAGATCGAAGTCTAAGCTCGAAATCGTGAATCTTTGAATAAATGGTAAGTAATGTTCAGAAGTGAGAGTTAACAATCATTCGGGTTTTTTTGATGTCCAACCGAATTACACGCCTCATGCCTATTTGTTTCAGAAATTATTTCCGCGCTAGCACCGCGCGTGTCTAGGAAGTAGTTTTACGAAGTGGCGTGAGCGATACCTAAGGTGTCAATTCGGAAG
This sequence comes from Xiphydria camelus, assembly GCA_963678675.1. Classification (NCBI taxonomy): domain Eukaryota; kingdom Metazoa; phylum Arthropoda; class Insecta; order Hymenoptera; family Xiphydriidae; genus Xiphydria; species Xiphydria camelus. The sequence goes on from OY783201.1 coordinate 17,830,313, forward strand.
ATTATTTATGATTATTTCTCATCACTTCTACAAATTATTCACTACTAATTCAAAACTTTACGATTTTGAGGTTACACGAAACGCTTCGATCTCCCGAATTGACAGCTATTAGAAGAGCAGTCGACACTTTTCGTTCTTATGCAGCGCACTCGTCTGAAACCCACTCTAACTGTACCATAAATACTGCCGAAGTCAAGAATTCAGATCGCAGCTCACCTGCGCGGTTGGCCATAGGACATGCGCATTCAATTTAAAATTAAGGCACTATATATATACAGGGTGAGCCAAATGTATGTGGAAACGGTGGAATAACTTTCGAGGGAGACATTTTGAAGAAAAATGGTTCAAACAAAACATTTAGGATTTTTCCCTGGCCATCCAATGGTGACCTTGAATCTGACCATGAACTCGACCTTGAAGGTCATTCCAAGGTCAAGGTCGCTTTTTTAAATGGGAACCCCTATTTTTTATGGCGGATTTGGAAGGAGCGGAAAATTTTACGTCTGAATATGACCTTTGACCTTGACCTTGGATCCAAGGTAAAGGTCAACGATCAAATAGGAAAGTTTTAGGTTTTTCCCTGGCCATCTAATGGTAACCATGAATCTGACCTTGACCTCGACCTTGAAGTTCATTCCAAGTTCAAGGTATCTTTTTTAAATGGCAACCTACATTTTTTATGGTGCTAGCAACCGGCCACTTAAGGCAAGGTGACATGAGCACAAAATTTTGGATAAATCGGTGAATATTCCAAAATTTTGCCACTAACTTGGATCCGTCATCTTGTATTGAAGTATTTTCAGTTTTGTCACCTTGCCTTAAGTGGCCGGTTGCTAACACCATAAAAAATGTAGGTTGCCATTTAAAAAAGATACCTTGAACTTGGAATGAACTTCAAGGTCGAGGTCAAGGTCAGATTCATGGTTACCATTAGATGGCCAGGGAAAAAACCTAAAACTTCCCTATTTGATCGTTGACCTTTACCTTGAATCCAAGGTCAAGGTCAAAGGTCATATTCGGACGTAAAATTTTCCGCTCCTTCCAAATCCGCCATAAAAAATAGGGGTTCCCATTTAAAAAAGCGACCTTGACCTTGGAATGACCTTCAAGGTCGAGTTCGTGGTCAGATTCAAGGTCACCATTGGATGGCCAGGGAAAAATCCTAAATGTTTTGTTTGAAACATTTTTCTTCAAAATGTCTCCCTCGAAAGTTATTCCACCGTTTCCATACATTTGGCTCACCCTGTATAATTCCTTATAGGTTAATTTCCAGTTATAGACTTAAACTAGATAAGAAAGTCTATAACCGGATTATTTTCGAATATATCGGGTGAGCCAAGACGAAATTGCAATAACTTGCAGGATCAGGTGCCTTTTTAAAAAATGGAATGCTATATATGGGGCAAAATTCAAGTGGCCCACCCAAAAATTTTCATCCTTCCGATTTTGATGAAAATTTGTGTACCTGTCGTACTAATGGACCACATTTGAAATGCCAAATAGTGGGAGATTCCAATGACGTGTAGACTAAATACAGGGGCTCAAACTTTTCACGTTTCCTTTGCACGTCTTTCTCCATTAAATTATTAGTTGTAATATATTTGATTTAAAAATAACTGCATTAAGTGTCACTTGTAGCATTTTTTCCGAACTTTTTAATAAAAATGTTTGCGAGATTCTGAAAAATGTTCTTGTCTCGGAAAACTTAGAAAATTTCATACTTTTCCAGTTTTCTCGAAAATCATATTTTTAATATTTTTTTACTTACACTTAAAAAAAAGTTTATTCTCTCCCATTTAATTTGATATATACATCATGATGGGCAAAGAGCAGTTTAATGGAAATTTCATCAGTCAAAGGCTGGCTTGACTCATGCGCCGAGCGTGCATACGCATTGTTCAACTGCTTGATGCTTCGTTGCGAGTGATATGTAATATTATAGGTAGTTTCTGTTGATAAAAACGCATTTTGTTTGGTGCGATGACTAGAAAAAATTATTTTTATTCAAATAAATAACAATATTGATGTTAAAAAATTATAACGGAGTTACAATCGTACATTGTCAGTTTGGAAATTTCACTAACATGTATAATGTACCTATAATATTACATATCACTCGCAACCAAGCATCAAGCAGTTGAACAATGCGTACGCACGCTCGGCGCATAAGTCAAGCCAGTCTTTGACTGATGTAATTTCCATTAAACTGCTCTTTGCCCATCATGATGTATATATCAAATTAAATGAGAGAGAATAAACTTTTTTTTAAGTGTAAGTAAAAAAATATAAAAAATATGGTTTTCAAGAAAACTGGAAAAGTATGACATTTTCCAAGTTTTCCAAGACAAGAAAATTTTTCAGAATCTCGCAAATATTTTTATTAAAAAGTACGGAGAAAATGCTACAGGTGACACTTAAAATGCAGTTATTTTTAAGTCAAATATATTACAACTAATAATTTAACGGAGAAAGACGTGCAAAAGAAACGTGAAAAGTTTGAGCCCCTGTATCTAAATACAGCCTAAGCTACACGTCGTTGGAACCTCCCACTATTTGGCATTTCAAATATGGTCCATTAGTACGACAGGTACACAAAGTTTCATCAAAATCGGCAGGATGAAAATTTTTGGGTGGGCCACTTGACGAATTTTGCCCCATATATGTATATGTGCTAGCAGATATACACATATATAGCATTCCGTTTTAAAAAAAGGCACTTGATCCTGCAAGGTCTTGCAATTTCGTCTTGGCTCACCCTGTATATTCGAAAATAATTTCCGGTTATAGACTTTCTTATCTAGTTTACGTGTATGCATTATGCTATTTGCATGCATGAGGTCCAACGCACTATTGCCGCACCCTGTATATGAATGTACCTACATTGTACTTATAACCGTTTATATAAGTAACCTTTTTAAATTAAAATATCAACTGTAAGTAGTCTTAGTAATAAAACGATTTCAAACTATTTAGATCTTTTTTTTTCGAGTCAACTATTGCCTCAATTGTTATTGTTTGATTTCAAGGGAGCTAACTAGTACTTTTTCACATGGTTAACAAATAAAAAAAGGTAAACGTTTCCGTAAAAAATATTTATTTAATGAAACGATACAAATTTTTTGTTCTTTCGAAGTAGTAGCACTTACGAAACCCCGCATTGCTAGAATGAAAATATGCACTTGCAAATTCGTGGGATGCTGTGCAGAAATTTGGGCGTACTACCGTAATTTCTTGGTGGCTCCACTATTCAGTAATTTAGTTTGTGGATAAGCGGGGTGCGAGCAGCGCGTCGCGTCGAGAAAGACGGAACGTGCGACAGCAATAGGTCATGCAAATTTACCAGTGCCTTGCGCTTCTTTACAAACTTATCATTCAATAATGCGAGAGTCATTTTGTAACCGTAGAGGCAAATAAAGTGTGCAATTCGTTTTTCATGCACCTGGCTCTCTTCGCCTTGTTTTCCGTTCCCACATGAGTCAAGCCATGTCAAGTCGGACTCGAAATTTCCACTAAATCGCGGATTTCGGAAATAATAACTCTATTGCGAAGGGAATATGGCACTTACGTTACCGTATTAATATTTCGTGAAAATTCTGTTATTTGTTAATGTTATTAACAATCAAACTTTGAAGCGCAATTAAAATGAAAAATCGTTTTCTCTTAAACTACTTTAGATAATTACTTGAAATTTTGCACACTGATAAAGCAATGTTTACACTATCGAATAAATATTTGCTTGAGGTGAAATTGTTTTAAAAAATGTATTTTGCATTAATTTTTTTAAAACAATTGCAATTTACCTTGCGGTCTTCACGCTATAAAAAAATGAAACTTACATCAATTCATGCGGCAAACGTTGGCCTTTTATAATCTGCAAAGAGAACTTTGTACTTTTTCTCCATTCCGGAGATACGAAATTGTTTGTTACGCGGTGCGCTCGTAGATCGCGCGGCGCGCTCCGCTACTGGCGTCCGCGGCAACTTGATGGCCGCGCAAACTTGAGCAAAAACCGTTTGAACTTGCATGAACATGATTTTCCGAGTTTGGCAAACATAGACAGTTTTCTTGTCAGTTTGCTGATGGTGCTCGTGTGGTATACTTGCTTAAAAACTATTCGGTGTTTCAATATCATTTAGTGAAAATCTTTCGACCGAAGGAATGTTGTAATCCTTTGAAAAGGAAAGGTCATAATTGTGTTCGTCATAAGTTGTTCCTCGCGCGTTACTGCCAAGTGGAATAAAAAATTCGAAGAATACATTGATCGATATATTTGTCAAATATGTCGTAAGGACATGTATAATGATGTTAAAATTGCTTCAAATGTAGAAAATGAAGACCCAAGCACCCAAGACCCAAGATAGTTAATACCGATAATTAATTGCTATACTGTAATACCTTCCAGGGAACGAATTGAATTTTTAACTGAATGTAAATATTGGATTTGAACAGTGAACAGTTATAATTACTTGGAAGTTTATTCGTGGTTCACTATTAAAGAAGGTGTTACAGTATAGCAATTAATTATACAATAAAATATAAAAATAACACAGGTTTACAACAAAAAAAAAGTCCGGACTATTTGACCGGACCATGGTATTCCGAGGTATTTTTGCGTCCTGAATCCGATCCCGAGGTCATCTGAGCCCCATCACGTCAGAAAAACGAGATTTCGAAATAAATAAATAAGGAAATGGGACTGCCCTGAGCAGCACCCAGAGCATGACTCCAAGGTTCTAAGGCCATTACGGTCAGTGCTGGGTCCACTGTCACAGTGAACGGATCGCCGGAATTGGATGCCTTGACAGGAAGATCGTAATCCGCGAGATACAACGATCATGGCAACATTTTATCCACTGGGGTGGTTCTGTGATAGTCCCGGTCGAGATTTAGGACTCCATTCCAATGTTTGGAAGGTATTCAAGACCTAAACAGCTACCCTCCAACTCAACAGGTCGCTTGAGAAATTGTCCCGGATCCAGTTCCAAAAAATGGTCATTTTAACCTCTAAATGACCTTGAAATCTCATTTTTCTGACGTGATGGGGCTCAGATGACCTCGGGATCGGATTCAGGACGCAAAAATACCTCGGAATGCCATGGTCAAATAGTCCGGACTTTTTTTTTTGTAAACCTGTGTAATTAGTAAACTCACTTCGTGCTTGGGTCTTCATTTTCTACATTTGAAGCAATTTTAACATCATTATACATGTCTTTACGACATATCTGACAAATATATCGATCAATGTATTCTTCGAATTTTTTATTCCACTTGGCGGTAACGCGCGAGGAACAACTTATGACGAACACAATTATGACCTTTCTTTTTCAAAGGATTACAACATTCCTTCGGTCGAACCATTTTCACTTAATGATATTTCAACACCGAATAGTTTTTACGCAAGTATACCGCACGAGCACCATCAGCAAACTGACAAGAAAACTGTGTATGTTTGCCAAACTCGGAAAATCATGTTCATGCAAGTTCAAACGGTTTTTGCTCAAGTTTCCGCGGCCATCAAGATGCCGCGGACGCCAGTAGCGGAGCGCGCCGCGCGATCTACGAGCGCACCGCGTAACAAACAATTTCGTATCTCCGGAATGGAGAAAAAGTACAAAGTTCTCTTTGCAGATTATAAAAGGCCAACGTTTGCCGCATGAATTGATGTAGGTTCCATTTTTTTATAGCGTGAAGAACGCATGAAAAATTGCAATTGTTTTAAAAAAATTAATGCAAAATTCATTTTTTAAAACAATTTCACCTCAAGCAAATATTTATTCGAGAGTGTAAACATTGCTTTATCAGTGTGCAAAATTTTAAGTAATTGTCTAAAGTAGTTTAAGAGAAAACGATTTTTCATTTTAATCGCGCTTCAAAGTTTGATTGTTAATAACATTAACAAATAACGGAATTTTCACGAAATATTAATACGGTAATGTAAGTGCCATACTCCTTTCGTAATAGAGTTATTATTTTCGAAATCCGCGATTTAGTGGAAATTTCGAGTCCGACTTGACATGGCTTGACTCACATACATATAAATATATGGATAGGAAATCCTAAACATTTAAAAACGGTTTTTTCTGGAGAGCTGTGCGAGAACTCTGATGTCGAACCGAAACATTTCAAACTTCTAATCGAGTGAGTAACAAATTGGTATTCTCTCTCTCTCGTACTGTTATTAGAAAAACCTGACTTTCTGATATTTGAGCTCGGCCGAGGATATACGAAAAACGGAGAAATATCTATGCTAGCTCGAAACGACAATGACTATCTCCCATTTCCGGAAGCACTTGAAATTAAGGACGAGTTAATCGAGAAATTCAAGGTATGTATATACAATGTTGGCCATAAATTTAAGGCGGTCACTAAAATAATTCCCATTTTTTAAATCTGCTGTTGAACTTGATGAAATTGATAATCAGTAGAATTAAACTTCATCGAAGAATAGGAAACCTTTTTTCCTGGTATTAATTTAACTTTTATCTAACGTTGTAAATTTTTAAGCGAAGCAAGGTACAATAAAAGCTTTGATAGAGAAGTTATTTAGTCTCTTAACACGTTCGCGACGGGGTGTACCACCGGTGGTACATACAGAATTGCCCCATTGAGCGGGCTGGGGCATTGTAGTTCTGACAGAAACAACAATGTGTGCTTTTATTTCGATTGTTTTATGTGCACAAAAGATAGACAATGATCAAACAAGTGGTATATGATTAATTTCGAATCAGCGCCGTCAGATAGGAGAAAGTACCAAAAACAACGCCGCCCCACGGCGAAGACACTAAATTCAGGCCCCCCGTCGCGAACGTGTTTAACCAAATAATTTTTATTTTAAGGTTTTTCGTATATTTCGCTTCGCTCATAGGATGATTTGGATGTACCGTTCTCTAAAACTCGGCATACTCGAAGCTATCTTTCAAACGAAGCGGGATACGATAAAATTTTTTCGACAAAATTTGTTTAGTTTTTAAAATCAAGAAACTTTTATATCAAATTCTTATACTTATGTTGTCTGTAGTGGTAGTTTAAAATTAATTTAACTTAACTAGGTAATTATCAGGCCAAACAACAATCACTCCACGTCTGACGTTTCGGTTCCTCTTCGAACCTTCTTCACAGACGTAATGACCCACAGATTTTTTTTATTTTTGAAGATGGGCGAGGAGGGGAATCTTCGACAAGATATCCAAGATGGTATTACTACCACCCTACTCTACCCTAGATGGTAGTAGATGGTACCCTACGGTAGTGTCGGACTTCTACCGACTAAACCCCTCCTTGTGGTTATCAACCCATAGGGTTTTAAACCAAAAAGAAGAAGTCGGGGACCTTACGAATTGCTAAGGCTGCTAGCGCCTAAGCGAAGCTAGGGGGTGCACGAGGTTATGAAATAAGAATACAGGGCCTTCGGACTTTGGCCTTGGCTCTGCTAGAATAATCGCTTAATGCTCTGATGGAAGGGTTTTCGTGGGACCTTACGGAGTGTCTGAGCTTGGTTGCGTATTTGGTTGCGGCTGTGTTAAGAGAGGGGAGGCCAGATTCTCGGAGTAATTGAGCGTTCCTTATGAACCAAGGGGAGTTTAAGGAGCCTCTAAGGAGCCTCATGTAGGTACCCTGGAGCTTTCTTAGCTGCGTAGGAGCGGCGGAGCCCCAGATGGGAATGGCATAGGTACATATGCTCTTGATTATCGCGTTGAAAAAAGGCCCGAACTTTGGTTCCCTGTGAGATAGATTTATTATTAAAGAAAGGTTTCACACACAGAGAGACGTAAGCGCCATTGGCTTTTTGGCGCACGGACGCGATCTGCTTAGTCCAACCTAATTTCCTGTCGAAAATTACACCTAAGTATTTGACAGAATTATTCCAAGGTATGTGCGGTGGTTACTAACAGATAGTAGATCTGGGGGGATGTTGCGGCGGGAGAAGAAAATTGCCTCTGACTTAGATTCATTGAGGGAGAATCCCCATTTGTTTACCACTGATGAGCAGAAATTTTTATTTTTAGAGGAATGAAGAAGGGCATACATGTCATCAGCGTATTGGGTGGTTATAATTTTGTCGTGGGTGGGGATGTCATGGCAGAAAAGATTGAATAGGGCTGGCGAGAGTTTGGATCATTGAGGGACTCCCGCCGTGATAGATTGCGGGTCGGAGAAACATTTTCCTGAATGAACTCTGAAAAATCTGTTTGTTAGAAAGGACCGTATTATACCGATTAGATAGTGAGAGACGTTTAGCTGCATTCATTTAAAGATTAATCCATCGTGCCAAACTCTGTCAAATGCTTGCTTGGCGTCTAGCCATTTTGTTGAGGTGTGACGGCTTTTGTTCAAATTATCGGCGATGTGCTCTGCCACGCGGAGGAGTTGATAACAGGTGCCGTGTCGGTAACGGAAACCATGTTGAAATTTTCCGAGGATATTTGAATCAGAGCTAAGTTTATTTAGGCGGGTTAGGATAATATTTTCAGCTACTTTGCTTAAGGAGGAGAGGAAGCTGATTGGCCTGTAGCTAGAGGCCTGGTTAAGAGGTTTGCCTTGGTTTGGGAGACAGATGATTATTGCTGTCTTCCAGGCAGAGGGAAAGTATTGTAGCCGCATCAATTGCGTTGATGACGTTACAGATGGCAACGATATGAATGTGCGGGAGTATTTTGAGGACTCCGTTGGGGATAGAGTCGTACCCTTGAGCCTTATTCTTCTTTAGAGATTTAATGGTCTTTCCGATTTCACTGGGAGAGGTGTGGCGGAAGGAGGGGTCATCGGGGATGAAATTACGAACAGTTTCCGTTATTGTCATGGAAGTTTGCGAATTTTGCGCGGGTGGGAAATGGGGAGCATTGGTCTTTAAGGGAATCGGCGAAAATATTTGCCTTGTCCTTGTCAGCCGAGAAATGTGATCCGTTCTTTCAGGTGGGTGGGGTAGCCTATTTCTGAGGGATTTGATTACTTTCCAACAATTTGTGGGATTTGCTTCGGCTTGAGCAATATATTTGTTAAATTTTTCGTTGCGAATTGTTTGACGGGCCGAACTTAACTTACGGTTTACACAGCCTTTAGAAGTGGGCGGAGAGTTGGGTTGCCGGTTCGTTGAAGAAGTCTATGAATTCTTCTTTTCTTTGCAATAAGTGCTAGAGTCTCATGTGGGAGTTGAGTTCTTATCGGGTGGGAAGGAACCCCGCTGCTTGCGAGTGCAATTTTAGCTTTAATTTCTTGCGAAAAGCGTCAACTGCTTTATCAATGTTCGAGGTGGATTGGATATTGTTGCCCTTAAAGGTGGAGGTTTCGAGGTGGTATTTAAGTGCCAGCCAGTCGATTCTAGTTTGTGGTTGGGTTATGGTGGTGGGGGAGTTCGGAATTTCCAAGAGAACTGGGTTATGATCAGAGTTTAGTGCTAGGAAGGACCATGGTTCTCTGGTTAGAGAGAGTGAGGTTTTTGGTAATAAAGATATCTAGGAGATATCCGGCTTTTTCTTGGAACCTGTAGGGAAGTAGGTGTGGTCAGCGGGAGCGCCTATGGAGAAGCTATGATTTTGTAAAAGGTTTAGAAGCGTATTGTGCCTTTCACGTTCTTGGGCGGCAGCCCCAGGAGACGTGTTTGGCGTTGAAATCTCCTGCAAGTATTGTTGGTAAACCTGTCTAGGAGAGAGCGGGTATTTCCGAGAGGTTATTAGTGGATGGAGGAGAGTAACAGGTTACTATTATATTTTGAGAGGCTTGCCATTGTGGGTGACTATAATTCCGCATGACTCGAGTGAAGGAGTAGGGGAGCTGATGGATTGGTGACGGATGGAGTTTCGTACGATAGTCGCGACTCCTCCGTGTTTGGAGAGTGGGCGATCTGCTCTATAGACGGAGTTGGGGATGTAGAGCTTTAGGTGTGGTTGTTAGTGCATTCCCGTAATACAGGCCACGTCAATAGAGTATTCATCGAGGAGTTCTGTTAGTAGGAGCGTTCTGTGGTTATTTGCCGATAGGATACCGTTCGCATTCCAATTTAGGATAGTGAGAGGGTCTCTATTGGGATTGGGGGGAGGGGGGGCTGGAAGGCCTGGGAGAACTGGGAGAGGAAGTCGAGAAAAAACTGCAGGAATGCCTGGAGTTGGGGAGGGACTGCAGGGACTGTGGGTACTGGTGTGGTAAGATTTGGAGTGGAAGGGGGGGTAGGACCCCTTGCGGTTTGTATGTAGGAGCGTGGGGGCCGGTGAGGTCCGTTTCGAGCGGACTGAGGGTTTGCCCTCTGGCTGCCAGGCGCTAATGCTGCTGGAATGGGAGGTAGGGCGGTGGATAATGGAGTGGGAAGCACTGCATGAGTGCGAGGGATGCGTCACTTTGAGGGGCTTTTGGGCAGCCACGGTAGGTGGCTCGGTGTGGGCCGCGGTAGTTGGCGCAGATTGGGGATTTGTTGGGATTGTCCTTATCATGGCACTCAGAGGAGGGGGGGGGGGGTAAGGTGGGTTCTTGCACAGAAGGCGCAAACCCACTTGGCGCGGCAGTAGTTTGCCGTGTGCCGGAATTTCATGCAGCGGCGACACTGCGCGATTAGATTCAACTTTCTTTTCGGCTCAATTTTTACGTTGAGCCCGGCAAGAGTTTTTACGTCGTATACGGTTTTGGCGAGGCGGATTTAGCGTCGAGGTTGACGCTAACCAGAGGCCAAATTTTATCACCTTTCCGCATGCGGTAAACAGATTTTATCGGCAAACCCTTCGTCATAAGTTCAGACCGGATATCGTCTTCGGACGGGGACTCCTCAACGCCCCTGAACACGACCGAGAGGTCTTTATTCTCAGGTCAGGCAGAAGCCTGAGCTGATTCGTAGTAAATTGGATTTTGTCCGAGTCCAATTTGGCCGTGATGAGACGGAAGTCGTTAAGCGACTGGAGCTAAACTATGATCGAGTCGGAAGTTTACTACCCGACGGGGGGCGATGTTGTTATCCGCTAGGAATCCACGGAGCTTGTACCACTCTTTCTTCTGTTTGATGCAGATGGAGGAAGGTTCGAGGTGCCATTTTCTTCGGTAACTGGCTCCGGAACAGAGTCAGAGTCAGGCTCTGAGGAACTGGCCACTGGAGGGCTAGTTCTCCTACGCTTATTCGACTTTCGCGTCTGGATTTGCCAGGGGTTTTCGTCGGTCTCCATAGAGGGGCTGGATTGAGTCGCGGCATGCGGCGAGGAGGGGATTTGGGAGTTGGCGTTTGCGGGGGGCGGAGGAGCACTTTGGGCCAAGTTTTTGCGGGCCAAGAGTTGTGACAGACGCTCGTCAAGCTGGGCCATACGGATGGCCATTTGATCACGTTCCGCTTGAAACTGGAAGATTTCGGCGTCTAACGCGTTCATTGATTCGATGGTGATAGAAGACACGAAACCTGTCTGGAGGGAAGCTTGCTCGCTGGGAGCGGCGCACACTGATCGAAACGCTAGATTTAGCACCAACTCTTTAGAATTCTGCATAGAATAATAGTACTATAACCGTAGAATTTAGTATAGGGTGATTTTTTAGGTTGCTGATCACGAATCTGAAGTCAGGTTTCACAAATTCAAGATGGCGGATCCAATATGACGGACGAGATTTTCGAAAACCGACGGATTCATACCAAATTTGGTATAGGGGTTTTTTTTGAGTCGCTGATCACGAATCTGGAGTCAGATTTCAAACATTCAAGATGGCGGATGAGATTTTAGAAAATCGACGGATTCCTGCCAAATTTTGTATAGGGGGTTTTTTGGGTCGCTGATCACGAAGTTTTGAAATTTGACTTCAGATTCGTGATCAGGAGGCAAAATTGCTACGGCTAACATATCGCATGTGAAAAGTATATAACCCTTTTTTTTTGTAGAACTGTGTAGGTACTGAGCGGTATGAACCGATATTCAGAAATCCGACTATCGTTTGTCAGAACAGTCTCATATGCATAAATATGCAAATGAACGTAATTCAATTAGAAAGGCAGATGATTAGGCCTGTTATTTATATATAGGTTATTCAGTTCCAATTAGTTCCATAAAAGATAAGACTGTGTTAATGCAAGTATTACGAATATTCAGAATTTGCATCATTAAACTAAAATGTCATCAACATTTATGCACGATCCATTACACCATATTATTTTAAAAATGTGAATGAATATTGAAATAATTGTTGGAGGGTGAACATTACAAAAAAATTGTACATGTATCACTGGAATTTCTTGGCGCATCAGGCACTCGCAGCTTTATCAGTATTATGAGTTCGACACTATGTTAATGGCGTAAAATCCAATTACCAAAAAAGCACTTCTGGTCGGAAAAGTAAATAAGTAGTTTTTAAGAATAACAACAAGATTCTTTCGGAAGATTTTTCAGGGACATCTGCATTTTTTTGTGCCGTCGATTTTCTCTCTAGAAAAAATGGTGTTCCCTGTAAAACACTATACAGGGTGTTCATTTTAAAACTTACCACCCACGTTATCTGCGTAAAGAGACATATTTCTGAAAATCGCCGAGACACGTCAACAAAATTATTGAGGGGGAACATTTTTTATAAAAATTCGACGCCCCCCCCCCCCCTCAACCACCTGACTCCGGGGGCGGTAACCCCAATATTCTTAAATGGAACAGGGGGTCGAGTGATACCTCATTTTAACGTCAAATTTGAAAAGTAGGACGTCAAAATGTACACAATTAAAAGCCCTTTAAAATGAGGTATCACTCGACCCCCTGTTCCATTTAAGAATATTGGGGTTACCGCCCCCGGAGTCAGGTGGTTGAGGGGGGGGCGTCGAATTTTTATAAAAAATGTTCCCCCTCAATAATTTTGTTGACGTGTCTCGGCGATTTTCAGAAATATGTCTCTTTACGCAGATAACGTGGGTGGTAAGTTTTAAAATGAACACCCTGTATAACTTTCCACTCAGCGATACTACTCCTGTGCAAATAAGTTTCGTATCCCGTTGTATATTGATTGCCACAATTGCGTTATCTACGAATAAGTTCTACAATACTTTAACTTATGTGTTTTGAAATTCAGGAAAAAAAACGCCGTGGTGACGGCGAATAAAAAATGAACGAATCTGAAATTTAATTTTTTTTGACAAATATTCGCCCTTGTTTTTTATTTAACACATGTTTTATTTATCACATGATATTCGCATAATGTATAATTATAATATAATATACATTTACAATATTATAAAATTATATGTTCTTCAATAACTCGATCATCGTCACTATCTTCATTGATCACTGCAGTCACGCTTTCTTTCAAGAATAATTGGCTTAGTATTTCTGCTGGTCTAACTATTTTCGCCAGATACCGTGCATGAGCCAAATAATAAATCACAGCAGCGACATGGGAACAACATCCAATAGTCCGTTTTCTATTTGCGCATTCACAGTAATGTCGCTTAATGACTAAATATCCATTTGAATTTGGCGCATAATCAATAAAATATTTATACGTCCTACTCTATTGATATGCCTTGATTTTACTTCATCGCAAGAATTTTTGCGAAAAATTTTTGCGAAAAATTTTTGCAGTACCGCGTGGTTGGTCTTGAATTAACTGTAACTCCCGAAAAACAAAATTTTTACGAGCCAAACATTTTTATAATTGTACTCCGCGAGTAAAATAGACGGAAATACTCATTATGAGGGATTTTTCGATTATTTTAACCCCCGCGCACCCCTTGTAAAAATCTGTAAAAATTTTATAAAGTATATTTCGGAGTGGGCTATGCAATGGTGAAAAATGTGGGTTGGCGTCACGATGGGAACCGAAAAAAAGCGTTCGAAAATTTTCGAAATTTTTTTTTCGCGAATTTTGATTCGGAAAAATTGCAAAAAAATCAGAATATGTATCATGATGATGAAAAATGCTGTGCATTTTTTCAGATTTTTCTGATGATTAGTTTTGGTTAAAAAGCCAAAAAACGAAAATTGCAAAATCCGCCATTACGAATTCAATATGGTGGATAATGGTCCGAAACTTTGGCAAAATATACTTAGGCCGAGTACTTTTGAAAAGTTGATTAGAAATTTAAATCGGCTCTGGGGCCGTCCTCACATGGAAACCCGGCCATGCCCTTTGGCATGAATCCGTCGATTTTCGAAAATCTCGTCTGCCATCTTAAATCTTTGAAATCTGATTTCAGATTCGTGACCAGCGACCCAAAAAACTCCCTACACCAAATTTGGTATGAATCCGTCGATTTTTGAAAATCTCGTCCGCCATATTGGATCCGCCATCTTGAATTTTTGAAATCTGACTTCAGATTCGTGATCAGCGACCTAAAAAACCACCTTACACTAAATTCTACGGTTGTAGTACTATTATTCTATGCAGAATTCTAAAGTTGGTGCTAAATCTAGCGTTTCGACCAGTGTGCGGCGTTGTCGAGGCTTCCATGAGGAAGACCTTCCTGGCTGAGGCTCATTGCGACGTTAGGGCGTCGAACAAGGCGAACTTAAAGTAGTATGGTCATGAATCGATTTCCAAGATTTAAATATGAAATAATTATGTATGCAAGCTAATATCAATAGAAACCTCCTGGTGCAATTTGGGGTAGATTGACCGTTTAGTATGTCTGATAAAAATTAATTACCGAGTAGAAAATAACCCAGAGTCTTATGGGCAAGACACATTTCTTTGGGTTTGTATGTAAAATCCAAGATTAAAATATAAAAAATATACCAAAAAACGGGGAAAAAAAACAAAAATTTACACCCATTGATGAAAATTATTGACCGTTTGATACTTTAGTTATAACTAATTTCTGCTTCTCGGTGTTCGGAAATAGCGCGTCGAGTAGATGCGGCAGCGTCGCGTCAGTGGAGTGGGTTCACAAGCGTGCATTTCAGATCTCGTTTTCCCCACGACACACTCAAACGTTTGAGTGTATCGTGGTTTTCTCTACTGGGCCACGAGCCCATTGATAATATGCGTTGCCACACATAAAAAGACGCTAGTTAAAGGAGGCACATTATTTGAATAATAAGTGAAAAATAATTAAAATAATCGACTAATTCTTATGGTCATAAATTTTATAATTTACAAAGAGAATTTTCAATTATAAATCATAGTTTTTTGATGACTTTTTTTACGGACACTCAACGATCACTTTGGAGAGTGACACCATACTACTTTAAGTTACAAGGGGCCCTGAGAAGGGCCTGTTAGCGAGAGCGGCGGCTGCCACCCGGCGGGGCAGCCGCTTTCCTACCTAGTTATGATGCCGATGGCTGGCTTTGGGAGCTCCGGTGACTGTGATCCTTGGCGGCGAAGTCGCCGGTGAGCTGTGTGTCAAGATCACTATGCGACCGTCCTTATGTTGAATTGCACTGCACTGCACTTACTTAAACGTCCGACTGGCGCGAGAGCTCCGGTAAGACTGGGGATTGGGTGACCCACCGATGCTTGAATTCTCTATTTATATCTCTAACAACCGTTATCCCCTCCCTTCCCTACTTATATTACTTTCTTCTTCTCAACCCCTTAATAATATTTATTAATAACACTGTCATCTTAATAATGTCAAATTCGAAAGTATTGTTAATAACCAATAAACCAATCTCTATAATCAATATTATTGTTACATTTACATTTTAATTTTCATATTATTGATTGATAAATTTGATGAAGTTCAACACTATCAATTTTAATATTTATATTGTCTTTAATTTTGTTAGTCTAAAAACTTTTAAATATCTTCCTCTTTGCCCAATGTTTTTCTCGGTCATTATGTCTGAAGAGGGTTCGAAGAGGAACCGAAACGTCAGACGTGGAGTGATTGTTGTTGTTGTTTGGCCTGATAATTACCTAGTTAAGTTAAATTAATTTTATATCAAATGTGTTTCTCATTTCGTTTAAAAGATAGCTTCGACTGAGTCGAGTTTTTGAGATCAATTCATTCAAATTCTCTTCAGATTGTTGGCTCGTGACTGGTCATTTCGACATATTTTTTTAAAATTTGTATGGTAGATAGTTCAAAAAATTAACTACAAAATAAGCGGAACCCGACGACGATTGACCGTCTGAAACTTTAGTTATAAATTTCTGAAAATAATTAAATTTAAATGTGTTTAGATAGGACTTTACATATAGTGTAGAAAAAGTATCAATGAATGCAGCAAAAAAAACGAAAATAATTGACCGTTTGGTTATCGAGAAATAATTAGTGAAAATTCATTTATTTTGCTTAATGGCCGGGACGACTGATTTGAGAGCGCCAAGTTGGCAACAGAACACAGAGCACAGCCTAAACAAGGTTAGGGAGCAGACGAAGAGGTTGAATAGAACCCGAGAGAGACAGACTGCGCGCGACTGCCACGGTCTCCACCATCCGGCGTTAGTTGTATGCGTACGTATTCATGTATTGTACTTTTACGTGTGCGTTAATAGAACGAGACTGTACCTCACTAAAACGTTTTGCTTCAACTCGGACCTTTTACTGAACGTGACGCAAACCCAGAGCGTCCAAAATTTTTACATGTGTATTGCCTCGGGCCAACAACCTTAAGAGCGAAACGAAATAAAAGAAACACTTAAATAAAAATGGTTCGGTTTAAGAGGTTAAACAACTTTTGTATCAAAGCTTTTATTATATATATTTTTTATATTTCACTTCGCCCAAAATTTTGTTTAGAGCGGTAAACTTTTGGGGAGTTGTTTACCACCTTAAATAAAAGTTAAATTAATTCCACAAAAAAGGGGTTTCGTATTTTTTTATAAACTTTAAAACTACGGAGTTTCACCAAGTTCAACAACGGATTAAAAAAATGGGAACTATTTCAATAGCCGTCTTCAATTGAAGGGCGTCCGGTTCAACATGCTAAGTGCCCAATCGGAATACTGATATATCGTCGGAAAACTAAATTTTTAAGGAGTACTTTCCAGAGGGTAACATATAAACGAATTTAGATTTAATATTTCAGTGGAATAGACTAAAATATCGTTGTAATGTGTTTTGCAAACATAATTTTATTTAAATTATCGTTGAAAAAAAGAAGGAAAATAAGTGATTAAAGAAACATGCTAAGTGCCTTGTACGAAGCAGGTAAATATGAAAGGAGGAAACAGTATTAGTCTAGTTAATAAAAGACTACAAATCATCAAAAATACAAAAATCTTTTTTTTTAATGTCAGACTTAGTAACAAATACTAAAAGTGTAAAACATTTACACAACCATGAAACCTTACAGAAGTGAAAATATGTGAAAATAATATTTGTGTCATGTTTCGGTAGTACTCTTTATGTTCTCTGTTTTCAAGAAAATCTATCATAGTCCTTAAGGTTTCTCGAGCGTTATACTAAAAATAGTGAGAAATGCTTGAAAATGATTGCATTCGGTAGATTGAAGTAAAAAAAAATTCAGTTAAATTTTTAAGTCTTTTAGGAAGCTCGTTGCAAAGATATTTGAATAATAAAATAACATGTGTTCGTATGGGTTATAGCTAACAAACCGCAATATTTCTGAGAAAAATAGTGAACAAATTCTTAAATTTCTTGAACAGCAAGTTTAACGAACTAAAAATCATCTATATCAATTTTCACGTTGATTAGGAAGCCTGTTATTTTTTTTTACTAATGGTTCTTTATAAATTTAACCTTTGGTAAGTCAATGTGGCAACGTTGCATGACGTCACAGTAGCGCGCAATTCAAAAAAATAAATAATACGATGTTTTATGTGACACAGGAGATGAGGAAAATTTATAAGTAAAAGATAGTTTTATTTTTGTAGGATAATAAAAATAATAAAAATTCTCGAATTTGGAGTATAAAAATTTTATTGAATAATCATATGCAAATTAAACATTATTTTTAATGAACTCAGCAATTTTGTGAATAACTTTGGTAGACTTAGTCACACGAACCACTCTGTTCTCATTAGCACCTTTTAATACATTTTTAAGTCCTTTTTCTTTGGAAGATTTGTATGTATCAATAAGAAGATCGTAAGAAAATTTGCCATTGCAATTTTTTTCTTCATTATAAATAGCTCAAGCATGTGCTCAAAGGCAATAATGCATCAATTATGGTATTCGACTTTTCTTGAAGCTTCGCTTTATTCACCAAAAACTCCCAGCTCTTACAACTGTTAATAAATTGTTTCATCGTCGATTTTTAATTCATGCACAATTTTCTCCAGCATAATAACATCATAAATTGCATTGTGTGCTCTTTCAAATGGAATTCCCAGTGACGTTGCTAAGCCTCTCTGTTAACGTATTTTCTCTTTTTTTTGGTGATTTGTTTAATAAGTAGCAAATTGTCTGCGAAACCTTTAACAACGTAACTGAAACGTTCATCTAAATGTAATTTTTGAATTACTCTCAATAAATGAGGAGCATCGAAATTACAATTGTGTGCGCACAAAATAGATTTTTTTTAAGTTTGCTAAAAACTTGAAAAAATCTCGAAAAACAACCATTTGTGGTTGTGTGTCAACACGAATATTGTTTAATAATAATTCACCGTCGACAATTGTCAATCCAGTAGCTTCAGATGTCTGTGATGTAATTCTTTGCGTGGGATTTATATAACGTGAAAAGCTTGAGTCTTCACACTTTGCAGAAATTTGCAAAATATCTGCGCTTTTCCCAAGGCCAGATGTTTCTAAATCAAAGAAAACTACACAACAAAATTTATCGTTAAACTCATTCTGATCAATTATTATCCATGAATCATCTTCCACAGCAGAATCTAAAAGAAGCCCCATTGAGCTACTACACATTTCACCTTCGAAAGCTTCTTTCTTCTGTTGAATCATATTTTTTTGTTTTTTTAGCTCCAAACGTCGTCGTCTGACCTTGGGATCTTGCACTTTTTTACTTCTGTACCTACTCTGAGATTTTTCAACTTTTATCACATGGTTTTGGGTATTGAACCCTACTGGTAAACCTAACTTTTCTTTTGTAATCCCAATGTATTTGTCACCTTCATTTTTTTGATTTACTGCACAAGCTAATCGAAAATCACTTGATTCTGAATTGTTGTAGGAACGAGTCTTAGGATATTTGCTGGCCATAATTGCATTAAAACTTTCGTTGCTTTGACTTGAAGCACCAGCAACGAAACGATCAATTTTCAAGTTCAAATCATTAAAAAATGTTTTTAAAGCTTCAAATAAACTAGGACTTCTGAAACTCTCGTGTGGAGTATAACTGGCAGGATTTCGCTGGAATTTACACCATGAGCCACAGTTCGTGTGAATGTTAAAGCAGTGGTAAGGAATATTTGAAATCGCTGCTTCACATAGATTCATTATTTCCCTTATTTTGCGCCACTGCATACGTAAAAGACCGACAAAGTTTATCGATCGCTTCATTAGTTAATTGCTTATGAGATTTCTTCAACTCGTATAGCTTCTTTTTAACTCCTCGCGCGGTGTGATTTTTGTCAGTGTTTTACCACTTGATGAGCACTGACATTACGAACTGCGGAGATAGCAAAACTATCATCGTCTGTAACAAAGATGCCAACTTCGATGTTTAATTCTTTAAAAGTACGACTCTGCACGATTTTCACAGCACTTCTAGCTTCCATTGCTTTAGAGCTCCCCTGGAAATTTTTCCGGCATCCATGATCTTCAGGAGGACGACCCTTGTCGTACATATCACATCTTCGATTTTCGGCACCATACTCCAGTATCTTTCCTGTGTGATAACCAATGAAAGTGCCGAAACCATTATCACTATTATAACTTCGTCCTGATCCTCTTTTACTCCATGCTTCATCAAAAGAGCCAGCTATTCGAACAGTATGCTCTGGGGTCACTTGCAGATTAGATGATTCTGTTGGCGCTGTTGCTGTTATTAATGATGATTCAGACGACTATTTGGTTGAAACATTGTCATCGAAACATGTGATGCTTCCATTGAAATCTAAAGGCATTTCAAATGCATTGTCATTAATATTCAGATCTTTGGATATTCCATTTTCTGGTGTTTCGAAGTTCGGAGTACGAGCAGCTTCATTAACATTATTGTCGGAGGTATCTGAATTATTATCCAAATGCTTCTTGACTATAACGAAATCTGAGTGCACTTTGGAAGGGCTGAAATTGATAAAAGAAACCAAAGCACTGAAAGATAAAAATAATTTAAAAAAAAAAGGAATATTGTCAGGAAAAAAGGATTTTCTCTCCGTTGATAATTTCGGGTGAACAGAAAAATGAATATTTTAAAAATATTTTGTATATGCCAAAGTATATGCCAAAAAATTGTATATTTATTCTCAATAAATACAATAATTGTTCGAAGTAAATTATCATTAATAAAAGTAAACAATAATTGATCGAATAAAAAATCATTAATTAAAGTAAACAATAATTAGGTAATCGAATTAAACAATAATTCATTGAAGAATATTTGTCATGGAAAAAAATTGTCAATAAGTCTATGATTTATGTACAAGAATTCATGAAAAAAAAAACGTAGAAGTGAAAAAATTCACGAAAATATTTAAGGTTTCTCAAGCGGTACAGGGGCTTTTTCCCTGCTAAAAGTTAGTCCTCTGAAGTACAGTAACACTCTAAAGTATGTTCTTCGTGCGATGTGGCAATAACGTTTGACGTACAGTAGTATGTGTGTATCTGTGAGTTCAAAAATGGAGCCCAAAACATCTGGTCATGCATCTGTACGTCAAGCAACGTAGCAACATTGACTTATCAAAGGTTAAATTTATAAAGAACAATTAATAAAAAAATAACGGGCTTCTTAATGAACGTGAAAATGTATATAGATGATTTTAGTTCATTAAACTTGCTGTTCAAAAAATATTAGAATTTTTTCACTATTTTTCTCAGAAATATCACGGTTTGTTGGTTATAACCCATAAGAACACATGTTATTTCGTTATTCAAAAATCTTTGCAATGAGCTTCTTAAAAGACATGAAAATTTAACTGAATTTTTTTTTACTTCAATCTACCGAATGCAATCATTTTCAAGCATTTCTCACTATTTTTAGTATAACGCTCAAGAAACCTTAAAAAAAATAATTCTAAATTTCAACTGCACAATCATTCCAACTAACACGACAACTGGTTCTGAACTTAACGGAGTGTGCGCAGTCTGACTTTTGGCACGGCTAGGTCAGACTGCGCACACTCCGTCGAGTTCAGAACCAGTTCTCGTGTTAGTTGGAACGAACCTTTAGTAAAGCAATCTACAATTTTTGTTCGTCACTTTTGCCGGTATATGAAGTAACAACGTTACAAAACATTAATTCTTAAAACTCTTACAGAAGATTTTTAAAAGAATCAATATTTTTGATCGTTAAATCGTGTTTTTCTTGGGTCCATTTTCTACAGCTTTCTTTAGCCACATGTTCCACTGCTTCTCCAACTTCACGTTCTCGTCTTTTAAATGTTGTACCAGCTATTCCAAGTACATTAACACAAGCAAGCATTTTATTCAAGAGGGTGTGTCCTGCTCCTGCATGTTATACTCCTAAAATAACTGAGAACAATTAAAAACATTTTAACAAATTGAAAAAAATCGTAACAAACTTTAAAATTTTATAAAATTTTTTACTTACCAAGAGCAATTTCAGTATGTATGTTAAAAACTTTTTTCCCTGACTTTGACGTGTGTTCTTCATCAGTTTTCACTGAATTAACGAAGTGACACTTTCCGCATTTTATGCTAAAGACTGGTGCTAAACCTACACGACGCTCCTCAATAACGTCTGATAAACTCATCTTTTCTTTACATTCTGCACATTTTACATTCTCACAAAGAACGTTAATATCAATAAATCGTCGTCCGTCAACCACTTTGAGGTTAGAGTCTCGTTGCGTGCTACCATCCATTTGTTCATTCACAGGGATTTCCTCACATGAAATTTTTCGTCGTTTTCTTCTCGTTTCAACTTGACTCAATCTCTGATTATATACGGCTTCGCTAACTCTCTTTCGTTTCCAACAAAAATAGCTTTTTCCATTTTTGTCAACAAGATGACCAGCTGTTGTGGGCTCCATTTTTGAACTCACAGATACACACATACTACTACTACTGTACGTCAAACGTTGTTGCCAAATCGCACGGAGAACATACTTTAGAGTTAACACTGTACTTCGGTGGACTAACTTTTAGCAGGGAAAAAAGCCCCTGTACCGCTCGAGAAACCTTAAAGATTTCTTCTTGTTTTCTGATATTCTACTTTCTAGGGGTAAAAGGTTAACTTTTTCTTACGTCTTCGACAGTTTTATTTTCCTTTTAAACGTATACCTTTTTCCAAGACTCGGTGTAGCTATAAGTCTGCTTCACGTTTACTGCTGTAGGATCTTCTTTATCAATACAAATCATAACTGCTTTACTAACATTAAGTTTTTTAATATCAATTAAATGTTTTGCGGCCTCCGTAAAGTTCCAAAATCCAGAAGCTTCCATTTCAATAATGTCAAAAGAGGGATGATATTTTGCTGGCGAAATCACGGTCACATGCCATAAAAAAGTGGCCACTAACTAAAAATTTGTGCTGAATATTGTCTAACACTCCATGTGCTACCAGAAAAATAAACAAGAAAATCATAACTTTATTTTTATTTTGGCCCGCGCAGTTGTCAGTCCAAAGAACAAAGCGTTTTTGTGGGACTACAGAACTGTTCAAAAGTTTAAGAATATAAGAGATTTCATTGCTCCCCCTGCCGGCCATCCCCTCGTTCCAAGTGCACATACAGTTAGGTGTAAAACTGAGTCAACACATCACATTTCGGCAGTTATCGTACCATATAAGAAAAACCTAATATCTTTTTGGAAAATCAGATTTATTATTCGAAACTACATTGAAATAGCTTTACAAACATGTCATATTTTTTGCTTAAAATAAGTGTAATCTATGAAATAATAAAGTCAATAATTGGTTCACTTTTGCACCGTTGAATACAGACTACTCGACATCTCTCAGCGATGACGCAATTCGCGGTCACACACGTCGAAACTTGCAATGATACGCAGTGTAAAGCGGACGCAAGACGGTTTAGAAGCATTTGAACGCGTACTCTCTTTGTTTATTGAACATTCAAATTTATTTAAAAAAATGAAACCAATTTCAAAGTCCGTCAGAGAAGCAATTAAAAAGTTATTAGAGGATGGAAAACCAAACCGCAAAATCGCATTGCACTTCGACATTTGTCAGTCAACTGTTCAAAGAATTAAAAATCGGTACAAGAGTTTTCCGTAAAAATTAATAAAGGTGGTCGACCGAAGAGAACGACTCATCAAGATTGCAGAAGAGTCAATCAATATTTGGCCAATGCTGAAGCATCTTCGGCTTCTAAAGCTACGATACTTTTCAGAAGTGATACCGGTAAAAGCAAATATATAGTTTAGCGAGCATTGCATAATGCTAAATTTGTCACCGTGGAAAAGAAAAAGAAACCACTACTTTCGAAGAAAAACATTAAAGCAAGATTGGACTTCGTAAAAAAATATAGGAAGTGGACTGAAGATGATTGGATGAAGGTTATTTGGTTAGATGAAACAAAAATTAACAGATACACAACTGATGGCCGGCAGTGGAAATTCTAAAAGAGAAAGAGAGTCCATGCAAGTGAAAGATTTCATTCAGACGGTTAAACATGGTGGTGGCAATATTAAGCTATAAGGCTGTATGACGTAAGGCGTATGGCGTTGGACTATTGCACAAAATAGATGGTATTATGAATCAGTAAGTGTATAAAAGCATTTTCAGTGAAAATTTAATTAACGCTGTTGAAAATATCCAACGCCTTATCCAACAAACGAAATAATATTCCAGCAGGACACACACATACAACGACCTCAAGCACACCGCGAAATCTATTAAAACGTAGCTAGCTACTCAAGAATTTCGATTTTTTTGAATAGTTGACTGTTAAATGTTGAAGTGCGATGCGATTTTGCGGGTTGATTTTCCATCCTCTATAATAACTTTTTAATTTCTTCTCTGACGGACTTTGAAATTGGTTTCATTTTTATAAATAAATTTGAATGTTCAATAAACGAAGAGAGCACACGTTCAAATGCTTCTAAACCGCCTTGCGTCCACTTTACACTGCGTATCACTGCAAGTTTCGACGTGTGTGACCGCGAATTGCATCATCGCCGAGAGATGTCGAGTAGTCTGTATTCAACGGTGCAAAAGTGAACTAATTATTGACTTTATTATTTCATAGAGTACACTTATTTTAAGCAAAAAATATGACATGTTTGTAAAGCTACTTCAATGCAGTTTCTAATAATAAAACTGTTTTTCCAAAAAGATATTAGGTTTTTTTTATATGATACGATAACTGCAGAAATGTAATGTGTTGACTCAGTTTTGCACCTAACTGTATATACGGTGTTTGTGTTGCTATATCGGATGCCCAAATTGTATAATAACAGCTAAGATGACTCGTATAAAACATATCAGTATGAGTTAAAATTGGTACGTTTTCGCCGAAATATATTGCGTTGCCGATGGCGGAATTAACTCTAGCTATAGCGAGGTATTTATGATCGCGATGCTATCAAGCGGTAAAGAACTGATACTCAGAATTTTCCGTCTCTCGTGCGACGGAGCAATAAACATAAACAAAACACGATGCACTAAAATGTACGCACTACGTAATAAATATCAACAATAACGTCAGGACTCGGTGGCACTTACAAGGAAACGTTTCGAGGCCGCCCTTCCGATCTTGATGAAACTTCGTAAATTTAAAGTTTATCGAAAAATAAGAGACCCCTATTTTTTATAGCGGCCCAATTTTGGTTTAAGGGGGTGAAATGGACCCCTGAATTTTCACCCCCTTCGAGCTATCTCCGAAACGAAGCGAGATAGATGAAAACTTTCAATGTACGTTTTGTTTGGTTTTTTTAGTATATTAAAATCCCCTAAACAGATTTTGAAAAAAAGCATTATTTTTCAAAAAAAAAAATTTTTTTTATCTAATTTTTCGAAATTTCGGTTTAGTCATGTGGACAAAAACTTAGGAAATTTTATTACAAATTCAACCATGTATGACATGATATATTTCCCTCCTACAGTTTTGCAAATTTCTAACTTTTATGTCTGATAATGAGCGGGCTACCAATGGCAGTGACGGGATAGGTCGGGGGTTATTACTTCTATGTATTTTAATGCCACTTTTCTTTTATTTAATAAAGTTCAACTTCTATGGCTCATAATTATGACAATAATGGTATTCCGTGAAAAAATGTTTCATACAAAGTTGTTTCTTACACCAAGCAACACGTAATAACGGCAATATCGCCAAATATGTGGCATCGTGGTTCCGAGTCCTGTGCAAAACAAAATTCTACAGGATGTTCAAATTCAGGAGGTCTCCTGAATATATATCCACTCTTGAACCACGAATATTTAATAAAGTTAGTAAACCGTGGTGAAGAAAACTGATTATGAGTAAGAGATTGAAGTTTTAAAATATTATCTCTCGAATGAAGGTTAATATCGTAATTGAAAAGAGTTACAATATCTGAAAACCTCCTTACAAAATTCTTCCACATTCGAAATCCGTATACGTCTAGCGGTTGAATCAGTCCGGTGGTGCCTTGTGGAATCGTCATTAATATTATTGTCTTGTCTTCTGGTGTAGCTTCTCGAACACTTCGCTCACATTGTCCACTCCAAGAGTCCAGCAGTAAGACGCTTGTAGATCCAGTGTTAGGGAAGTAAACTTCTTGCAGCCATGTTTTCATGAGATCGGTTGTAAGTTTCCCAGATTTGGAAGCCATGAAGTATACATTTGGCGGCCTAAACACGGTTTGTTGCGCTCGTTCTCCCAATTGCCCACTAGCCTCTTTTAATACCACATAAAGAGGCGACAGTAGTTTTCCATCAGCAGATATGGTGGGTTGTATAGTATAGCTGTGGGTTGTAGAAGATATTGATTGTACCACAGCTTCAATTTTTTTTTGCCCCGATGTAGCTAAAGTTCGGCCAGAATGTATTTCTAAATTAAATCCACTCTGATCAGAGTTAAATACATTTTGTGGTCCATATTGTGTAATGAGTGGCTTCACTTGTTCTACGAAGGCATGGTTTCGTACTTTTAAACTTTCCTCACCCTCAACGTTTTTTCTCGTTACAAACTTTGTGATCTTTCGAGAGACAATTCTATATGCTTTCTTGAATGACCTCAACCATGTTTGACTTGCTTTGAAGGTTGGAAGATTCTCTACTTCTTTTGCTTGTAAAGCCCATCGTTTAAGGTCTACATCATGTACTATTATTTTCGATCTACTAGCTTCTACAAATTTATCAAAAGTATATTTCGCTATGCGTATTAATTTATCATTTTGAGTACCCCCCTGTCCTACTTGCGCAGCCCATCTTCGTAATTGTCTATCAGATTTCACTTTTTTAAACTGATGTTGAACTGCTGCTACGGTTCGACGTCTTTTCTTCCCACTGTTCCAGTAATCTATGGCACTTTGTTTATATTCAGAGCTAACCGCTTCTTCATCGGGTGTACAGGGATATGGTTCTGGAGGTATAGAGGTTTCTACGTGAGGAACATCCTCGACATCCGATTCCAGCCAGTCAGTATTAACAGCGTGCATTTCACTATCCTCGATTGAATCTTCCAATTCCAATTTATTTTCATGTTCGACTCGAAATGATGAATCCTCCATGCTACGTATAATAATATTTTGTAATAAATCTTTCAATTGCACTTCTGCACTATTCATTGCAGTTTCTCTTCCATTTGGTATACTGAAAACGGCCACCAATAAAGTTAACACATTGATCGGATTTATAATTGCCATAATAATAATATGAACTGCTGTGCACCATAGAAACTGAATATTCAGACTAAAAAGCTTTCTCTTTCGCTTCCTTATATATAATGAAGTCGCCTCACAAGAACGAAACAGACTGGAGAGGGTGGGAGGTCCGACTTCCCAAAAAGGGGCCATCATCCTCGGAGTCCGCGTACGAAACTCGAGAGCGCGTACGAAAATATTTTTACATGGGCACAGAGCCAACTAATAATAAAGCTTGTCCAAAGAACTAAACTCCCTCTTTCGCATCACCGGGGCCATATAAGGCAACCCTACAAATAACAGGAATGTTGTTTACGGCATTTTCGAGGAGTATATATACAGGGCCGAGAAGCAAAGAGCTTCAGTTTCATTGGCTGCGTCTATCATTCAAGTGATGGGTTCAAACGAGTTACCGACTTTTGAGAAGATCGTGGAGGATCTTAAAAATGGGCACATACCATTGCCGTCTCCCGGGAAATCGCTGGATCTGACATTCCGCACAACAGGATCATCCATGGCCGAAGTAGAACGAGAGCTGCAAGAATGTGAGGAGTACTGGAGGAAACAGTACGCGAAGAAGAAAAGTAAAGAAAAAAATGATTCCAACAAAAAACTATAAAAATTCAGACAATTTTATCTAACCTGTGAGTGAATTATTAGTTACTTACACACAAACAGAAAATAATATAAATAAATTAACGGTCGGATTTATTAATAAGATTTCTGAACAATTTTTGTCCATTTTATTTTGATAATATTCCGCTAGACGTATACGGCTTTCGAATGTGGAAGAATTTTGTAAGGAGGTTTTCAGATATTGTAATTCTTTTCAATTACGATATTAACCTTCATTCGAGAGATAATATTTTAAAACTTCAATCTCTTACTCATAATCAGTTTTCTTCATCACGGTTTACTAACTTTATTAAATACTAGCAGCCCGTCCCGGCTTCGCACGGGTAGATTGTGGATTGATTTTGTCCGTCCACCATTGTTTAAATACATTTTTAATACAAAACTTTTAGTATTTTTCCCGGGCTACGCAATGGTCATATTGGATTTGACCTTGACCATGACCTTCAAGGTTATATCGAGGTCAAATTAATTTTTTTTTTCTCGTTCAAATGTGTCCTTGACCATTTTTTTCGTGTTACCTTTATTGTCAGCGGTCAAATTTAGGTCAAGTATAGTTCGACTTTTTGAACACCCTGTATAAGATTTACTAACTCAGAAACCTTCGCGGATATGCGTCCAACTGTTCCCCAAATTTTCATCGCAATCGGATGAACGGTTTAGGAAGGCATAATAATCATCCGTACCGGTACTTTTTGAACACCCTGTATAATATTTACTAACTCAGAAACCTTCGCGGGCATGCGTCCAACCATTCCCCAACTTTTCATCGCAATCGGATGAACGGTTTAGGAAGGCATAATAATCATCAGTACCAGTACTTTTTGAACACCTTTTCTAAGATTTACTAACTCAGAAACCTTCGCGGACATGCGTCCAACCATTCCCCAACTTTTCATCGCAATCGGATGAACGGTTTAGGAAGGCATAATAATCATCAGTACCGGTACTTTTTGAACACCTTTTATAAGATTTACTAACAATAAGAAATCTTCGCGGGCATGCGTCCAACCATTCCCAAAAGTTTCATCGCAATCGGATGAACGGTTTAGGAAGGCATTTGATATTACCTTAAAGGTCACGGTCAAGGTCAAATCCAATACGACCACTGGGTAGCCAAGGGAAAATCCTTAAAGTTTTGTATTAAACATTTTTCTCTAAAATGTTTTCCCGCTGAGATAATCGGCCGTACCGGGACTTTTTGAGCACCCTGTATAAAATTTACTAACTCAGAAACCATCGCAGGCATGCGTCCAACCATTTCCCAAAATTTCATCGCAATCGGATGAACGGTTTAGGAAGGCATACGAGACATACAGACAGACAGACAGACAGACAGACAGACAGACAGGCAGACAAACATTCATTTTCATATATATAGATTCGTGGTTCAAGAGTGGATATATATTCAGGAGACCTCCTGAATTTGAACATCCTGTAGAATTTTGTTTTGCACAGGACTCGGAACCACGATGCCACATATGTGGCGATATTGCCGTTATTACGTGTGCTTGGTGTAAGAAACAACTTTGTATGAAACATTTTTTCACGGAATACCATTATTGTCATAATTATGAGCCATAGAAGTTGAACTTTATTAAATAAAAGAAAAGTGGCATTAAAATACATAGAAGTAATAACCCCCGACCTATCCCGTCACTGCCATTGGTAGCCCGCTCATTATCAGACATAAAAGTTAGAAATTTGCAAAACTGTAGGAGGGAAATATATCATGTCATACATGGTTGAATTTGTAATAAAATTTCCTAAGTTTTTGTCCACATGACTAAACCGAAATTTCGAAAAATTAGATAAAAAAATTTGTTTTTTTTGAAAAATAATGCTTTTTTTCAAAATCTGTTTAGGGGATTTTATTATACTAAAAAAACCAAACAAAACGTACATTGAAAGTTTTCATCTATCTCGCTTCGTTTCGGAGATAGCTCGAAGGGGGTGAAAATTCAGGGGTCCATTTCACCCCCTTAAACCAAAATTGGGCCGCTATAAAAAAATAGGGGTCTCTTATTTTTCGATAAACTTTAAATTTACGAAGTTTCATCAAGATCGGAAGCGGCGGCCTCGAAACGTTTTCTTTGTTAGCTTATTTGTACCGAAACGAGACATGGCATTTGTTGCAGCGACCATCTTTGGTTCCTCTGTGAACTATTCAGGGTGAGTTTAGCACTTGGAATTTGTATAAGATATAGGCAATTATATGTAGAATGTATGTACCTTAATATCTCAAAATTAATAAAACTGGCACTTAGCATATTTGAACCGGACGCCCTTCAAATTATTGCCGCCACTATACATATACGCTTGGGCGTCTGAGGATTGTCAATAAATTTCTCAAAAATTACTTGGTTTGCCTCATAACCTACTTATATCCTTGAATTTTTTACTTTTGCATTAATAATTGCATTATAGTGAAGTAATCATCTTAATTTTTAGCACCTGATATCTATGTTTATATTTCAGATGATGGACGTACCGGCAAACTTTACGAATAATCTGTATACATTCGTGAAGGTTGGATTTAATCTTGACCGGAGTAGTATGCGTAAATTAATACTCACCCGCATCATTTGCCTCGAGAATGGAACTTGCTTAGATATCGACGATGTTGGAAATTTATGCTGTCCTTTTTGAACAAATATTGAAGACCTGGCGTATCTATGTAGTTTCAAATTAGGAACGATATATTACTCTATCACAATGATTACTGTCAATAGATTAAGGTGAATTGTATTCGTTAAGAAAATTCGTTTGATTATTCAAAGATTCTTTTCCCCACCACATAAAGTATAACATTTCCTTCGTCTGGATACCATAAACTTAATACCTTTATAACAGTCTAAACTCTACTGAAAAGATCTCATAGATCCTCATAGAAAACTTCTATAGAAATCTGATGTGCATTTTACACAACAATTTCAGATTATACCTTTATGGAAGAATACCAATGAAATACTAATTGATACTAATGCGCACTAATGGAAATTGATCAGTGTTCGTTAGGTCTTTGTCAATAACTGCGATTTGATCAATGATTATCAGTAACATGTAACGATACTTGTGAACATTAATGACAACTGAATAGTAGCCATCAGTATAAGCATGATGTCATATCTCATAAACTGAAATAACGCAAAGCAAAAATTATTTCTTTCGAATTTGTTTCAGTAACTAATATTCATTACGATATGTGCCAATAGTATCGTTTATAAAGTACACGTGTGACTATAGTCTACATTAATATAACAAAGAGGAAAAGTTTGTGAGTGTGTTTGATTGTCGCGGGGGTAATCTGTGAAACTACCGATCTGATTTAAAAAAAAAACTCACTGGTAAGAAGTCTTAACTTTCTAAATGAACATAGGCTATATTATTAGGCAGAAGGGAGCTGATAACCGACGATTTTAGTGGCGTAGTCATCATAAAAATGGACAAACGGACGAATTTCTGGAAAACACTGCCTTTATGGTAAAAGATGTATGTGTAAAATGATGTACAGGGTCTGGCAGGGAGGTATGGTGTTTTTGAGACGACTCACACAGGCGAATTTTAGGAAATTCCTGGCCGAAATTCCAAAAACCCAAAGTGCGTTATTTCAGATATTTTGACCTGCATTTGTTTTATTGGTTACCTAAGCGTCATGAATGACCCATTTTGTGATACTAATAGTACCCCGTTGAAAGATATTTTAGTACAAAGTGTGTTGGCGTTTGTTTAGTGGCTGTTTGTATATACTTGGTATAATTCATTATGGGACCTGTTGTAGAGGTGAATTGTTTATGTTATAAATATTGCACTATGTATATTTTTGGTAGCTTGCTTTGTTTTTGGTTTTGTAAAACCACGTGCACAAGAGATAATTAAGAAATAGCGTTTTAAAAATGTTGACAAAGAAAAAGTAACTTGCTTAACATAGCTTAACTGCGATATTATGTTTAAATTATGTCATAAAGTGTAGTTAACCAGTTTTTGTTAAATTTTGCTGCGATATTTTGCGATGTTGCCATATATTTCCTTTTGAATTTAAAAGGGGGGAACCTCCTCCAGACAACAGTTTTTTCAATAATTTTTTACAAAAAACTGAGAGCATTCATTGCAATGAATAAAATTACATAATAATATTGAGGTTCAAATGTATACACACAAATTTTTTTATGAGTGAAAAAAACAAAATGGCGGCGCTACAGCTGATCAAACTTGACTCCTTGAATTTGCGCCGTGGAACGCCCAGGTCCTTGTAGTTAAATGAAATCAGCGAAACAAATTTTTTTCATTAAAATAAGTAATTCCACTTTTCATGAACCTAAATTTAACAGAAAAAAAAATAAATGAATGAAAATTTGAGGACACAAAGAAAAAGTTGTTTCAAAGCGTACCGCATCAGCCCGTTAATTCATTTAAACTACTTGTAAGCATCTGGATAGGGAAATTTTCAAGACAACAAAATATGCGAGATATTTTCCATAGTTTTTTGGTTTCCTCTGATCCCCATATCTCCAGTATGAGAAAACTCAATCCTAAAACTATGAAATAATATTCACTTGAAGTGGTACAGTTTTTTGATGAATCTGATATTTCCGAAAATACTCCTGCGCTACCTGAAGACGAAAGTGATTCTGATGATTCTGAGTAATCTGTACAATTTCAATATTCTGAATCTTACAGATTTTACTATCTTCATTACAGGGCCTTTTATTTGTTATTCTATAAGGTTTCTTTAAATAAATACAGGCTAGTTTATTTAAATTATATCGTTTAATGTTCATTATTGCACAATAATTGTTTGTTTATACCGCATGTCCTATGGCCAACCGCGCAGGTGAGCTGCGGCCTGAATTCTTAACTTCGGCAGTATTTATGGTACAGTTAGAGTGGGTTTCAGACGAGTGCATTGCATAAGAACGAAAAGTGTCGACTGCTCTTCTAATAGCTGTCAATTCGGGAGATCGAAACGTTTCGTGTAACCTGAAAATCGTAAAGTTTTGAATTAGTAGTGAATAATTTGTAGAAGTGATGAGAAATAATCATAAATAATCTTCCGAATTGACACCTTAGGTATCGCTCACGCCACTTCGTAAAACTACTTCCTAGACACGCGCGGTGCTAGTGCGGAAATAATTTCTGAAACAAATAGGCATGAGGCGTGTAATTCGGTTGGACATCAAAAAAACCCGAATGATTGTTAACTCTCACTTCTGAACATTACTTACCATTTATTCAAAGATTCACGATTTCGAGCTTAGACTTCGATCTCCCGAATTGATAGCCATCGGGAGATCAGACGTTTCACACTTTTCGTAAGAACGCAGCGTAAGAGCGAAAAGCGTCATCTGATTTCCCGATGGCTGTCACAATTCGGAAGATTATTTATGATTATTTCTCATCACTTTTCTATAAATTTTTCACTACTAATTCAAAACTTTACGATTTTGAGGTTACACGAAACGCTTCGATCTCCCGAATTGACAGCTATAATATTAGAAGAGCAGTCGACACTTTTCGTTCTTATGCAGCGCACTCGTCTGAAGCCCACTCTAATTGTACCATAAATACTGCCGAAGTCAAGAATTCAGGTCGCAGCTCACCTGCGCGGTTGGCCGTAGGACATGCGGTATTGTTTGTTTTATGTAATATATATACAGTGTGGTTATAAACTTTACGTAGAATCCGAAAATAAAATAAAAATGATAAATTCAATTTAAAAAATTAAAATGTCATGTGACACCTGTTTTCTGGGCACCCTGTATGAATTAAAATATTTTTTAATGCACAAGTAAAAAAAATCGACAGCGTTTTTCCAAAAAATAACTTAAAATACCTATATGAATTTTATGCAGGACCTTTGAACCACCCTGTATAATTTTTAGTATGGTAATATCTCAAAAATATATTTTTATTCAACATTTGTGCAATGTTTTATTATTCTTTCGCCTTTTTGTTATTAAAATATCGTTTTATATACAAAAAATATTTTTGGCCAGAAATGTCCTAAAATTCGCCTCTGTGCGACTGTTATGCGCGCTTGTGTGGAGCGAATGTTTTCAGGATGGTTGATATCAACTCGTTACGAGATGCCATTTCAGTATAGTCCGGGAGCTGCCAACATTTTTCATTGTCACATTTTATAAAACTTGATTTATCTTTTATTTTATAATATTAATGAAACTGATCAACAAAATGAACTGCCATCTCGTTGGCGGGACAACGATTGACAGCGGTATATCAATCACGTTAAAAAAAAATGTAAATGTTAAAAATATTAAAAGTTGAAACTTTTTCTATTTTTAAATAACATTAATAAACTATAAAACGACCTCCTGCCACTTCTCCCGTAGACCGGTCTACTCCTACCATAGCTTTATTTATGTGAAAAAAAATATCAATTGTTACAAATACTAAAGCTCAACATTTTTTTATCATTTCTTCAATAATTAACACGTTTACTGCCAGCCATATTGTTCAAAAATAGTCCCCACAGGCCGATGTTATTATTATTATTATTATTATTCTAGTAATAGGCCCTCCCTGGGGAAACGATAAGTAGACTAAAGCCCTTTTTATCTCCCATTCATTGCTTCAGTGGACCTCTCACCGCCACGGGAGATCAAGATTTTTAATCAAGCTCCTAATCTCCCAGACAGTGATCTATCCACATTCTTCTTCCCTCAGGAAGTTTCTTCCCGTGATCCCCCTTCTTCTCCTCCCAATTCTTGGACAACAGGCCGATGTTAAACTATAATGTATTTTGACTTAGAAAATGCACTATAATCTATGTAGATTTAATTTTCGGCAAAATAATTTCAACAAAATTGAAAAAACTAACACAACTAACTTTGGTAGATTCTGCGCCGTTCGTCCCGGAACAACATAACTTCACTTTTAGTACATTGCAAACAAGTTTCACAGAGGTCTTGGTTTTGGTTTCGTACGCACACACAATTGAATAACTGTAAGTAAAAAATTACTTTTATGTTTAGAAATATTTTTTTATATACATATTTCATGGCATCAGATGTTAAAACGTAAACTGCATAATAAAGCTCTGATACAAAGTAAATTAGACGAAGTAAACAATAATTTTGGGTATTTGTTCAATGAAGATGATTCCAATCCTTTTAAGTACTCAGAAGATAGCGATGATTTATTATTCCAGTATGATTCAGATGAAGCATTGTTATCGTCCTCAGGAACTGCTGAAAAAATAAATAACTTTCTCAGAAAAGAATAGAGTACATCACCAACTATCTGTGGCAATCTACATTTGCAACATTATTAGACACACGCCCACAATCAAATGAAGAGGTGCAATTTGAAGAATTTTTGACCCTATCGGGAATATATCAACAGCCAGAGAGGAAGAGGTAAACTCTTTAGAACCAATACTATTAGCTACAGATTCCCAACAGAACGAAGAAATAGATTGAGAAGTGCTAATAGGCGACAATCGGGGTCCAACTATAGCTCCATTTTCTGCTCTCTCTCTGGAGTGAAACCAGATATAGCAGCAATTCTGGCGAATGGTACACCTGCTGATTTCTTTGACGCTATGGTCGGATAGAATAATCTCGCTTATCTGTACCCAGACAAATAATTACGCGACACAATATCTTATGACTACTGATGTAACACCAAACTCTCGGCTGCACGAATGGACACCTACAACAAATACGGAAATTAGGAAGTTTTTGGGCCTAGTGAGATGGATGAGCTTAGTAAAGATGCCATCTATTGCACATTACTGGAGTAATGATGAGGTATTCAGTAACAAATTTGCAAAAAATGTTATGCCTAGAAATAGATTTGAGATGTTACTACGAATGATACATTTCGCTCATAACACAGGCACACAAAAAAAAGCTCCTGTTCCCGGAACTAGACCAGTATATCTTTATGTTTTTGAGGTTACTGAATCCGAATCCCGTGTCCGTTTGTCTCCATCACGTCACGTTCAAGGTCATTTCAAGGTCAAATCCTGGAAAAATAGTCGAATCGATTCAAATTAATATTCCTATATATTTTTGAGGTCGCTGAATCCAAATCCGATGTCCGTTTGATCCGACAAGGTCAAATTCAAGGTAATTTCAAGGTCAAATGTATCTATTCTGCCAAAAATGAATTTTTGACTGCAGATTCTGAAAGAACGGGAAATTTTACGTCTAGATATGTATTCAATTTTGTTGATAACATAACCCCCAAGGTCATTTCAAGGTCAAATCTAGCAAAAATGTTCTAATCTAAAGTCCAAGCTAACCCCCTCCACGGGAGTGCCGGTCGACGTGTTTCCACCCATAGGGCGCCGGGTCACGCGTGGAGTGGATAGCGGAGCTTCGATCGCGCCGGCTCGGGTCTGTAGTAAGAGAGGCCGTGACGGAGCGGTCAGTCGGAAGGCTGTCGCCTATGGCGGTTTCCTAGCTCTCTCGTGTCTTCAATGCATTACCGCGGATCGGCGTCCATGACCGAATGATCCGTTGAGCGGTACACGTCTTTGACGTTTAAAAGACGCGGAGGTCTGTTTGGAGATCTGCCAAGTTTTTGATGTGAAACATCTTATGCCGCGCTTCGGGGGTGAGACCGGCTGCTCGTGAAACGTCGCTGGAGTGGCTAAATACGCTAAGGCCAGGCGAACCTTGAACATTGCCTCTATATCTATATCTATTCTATATATAGATATAGAGGCAACGGTCACCCTGCGTCTCCTCACTGAACTGCGTCCCAACGTTCGCCTGGCCTAACTCGGGACGCATCGGCTCTCTCCGCCACGACTCGATGGTCCCCTTTCACCGAGCCCTAGCTTAACCACTTACTACTACACGCTCACTGTATCGGTGTCCGAAGCAGTATTTACCCTCATTAATGAAAGCATGAGGATTGATTGATCATTGGTTAGCACGTTTAAAAATAACATTTAAATACCGTTTGTATAGGAAAATTGTTAGATGTGAAACATCGAAATTCTTCTTTGTAGAAAGTATGCGATAGGAAGGATGGACCACGCATCCGTTGAAAGAATACGTGCGCCAGTGCGCATTTGTATTTATGACTGTGATACCATTAAACGGTACGAACCGTTGTGTCGAATTCCGTTTATCGCGAGACGGAACAGCGACTGATGGCAGAGTTAAGAGAGAGTAAACTAAATGCGCTTTTTGAATTAGACACAACGGTTTGTACCGTTTAATAGTATCACAATTATAAATACAAATGCGCGCGCACTAGCGAACGTGTTCTTTCGTTTTCAGCTAGATTTACTCAAGTGGACACAGCATTGAGAACAATCTAGCGAGAGTTAGTCTAGAATCTCGGTTGAGAAAAATAAATCTAGCTAGATTGTGCAGTGGATACACGATAAAAATTTACTGCCAGAGAAATTTCAGTCTATTTGACCGGCTAAATAGATAGTAACTCAGTCTAGCGAGAGTGATAGGCGCCGGGTCGCAAGCGAAGGGCCTCGACCGCGTGCTCAGATTTCAGGAGCCTCGCGGGAGGCAACAGAAACCCTCTGCCTTTTATGCTCTCCTCGGACAAAGTGCAGACCTGCAATAAATTCGACTATTGCGGTGCACGTGTACTTCTTCGGGGATAGCACCAACCGAACGGCGCTGAATCTGCGTACTCTCCCGGCGCCAATTTTCATGCTCCAGCTCGGTGGTTTCGAAGAATTTCCTTCTCCCACCATGCATAGAAAAACAAAGTCGAAGCATACCCCTGCCCCGCTAGCCGCTTTTACAATCACTTACTGTTCGCAATTCTCTGTGTAAAGACCAACTCCTGCTCGAGACTCAATAGACATTTTTGTATATTTTTTTATGCAAATTAATTGCAATCTCAAACTTTGTTTATATTGATTTCCACTTCCTTCATTTTTGTATATATTTTGATGCAAATTTGTGTGTACATTTTGATACAAATTAAAGAATCATTTTATTTATTGCAATCTCAATCTTTGTTTACATTGATTTCCACTTCCTTCAACACACCAACCTTCCTATCGCATAGTTTCAACAAAGAAGAATTTCGATGTTTCACATCTAACAATTTTTCTATAAAAACTGTTTTTTCCATGCATCAACTCACTCAGTTCCGAGCGAGAATAAATCTGTTCTCGTACCGCAAAATAAATTTTCAAATCCAGTCACGTGATCTCTCAATTCAAGTGAATTGGAGTTCATCGTTGTAAATTTGATAGTGAATATGTGTGGTGTGCCTGCACCCAGGGTACCTCCACGCGGTGACGGCGGGCAACGGTTTTTTTATTGTTTATTTTTCCGGCAAAATCCCTGGATGAAGGCGTCCAAGCCGTTATGGCAGGCACACGGAAATGTGTTACGATACAGGGGTTCTCATAAGGAACCCCAGTATCGGCGGTTGGTCTGGGTAAGCAAGCGGGCCCGCAATCGTCGTCATCAAGTGACCGCAGCTCTGCATTGGTGGAAAACTTGGCTACTGTAGTCTATCACTACAAGTTCGGATCATATATGCAATAAGGATCCAGATTCATTTTGCTATGTTTGTGGTAAGTATGAAGCATCAAAGAATCGCAAACGTATTTCAGAGCGTATAAGCAATATGTATAAGGATTATTTTGATTTGAACATGATAGATGAAGGTAATGATTGGGTACCACACATCATTTGTGCTTCTTGTAACAAAATGTTTCATCGTTATGATAAATTTCGAGACAAGAAATATCTCAATTTTCTTATACCAATACATTGGACCAAAGCGCAATCTAGAAAAGATTGTTATTTCTCCAAAACATATCTAACTGGGTACAATATGAAAAATAAATCACATATAAAGTATGCTAACGTTACGAGTGTTATACTACCTGTTATTTCCAATGAGGACAATACAAACAAACGGAATTTTAGTTCAGATGGAATGGAAATAGACGAGATTAAAGCAAACGTTGAAAGAGAAAATATAGATCAGCGTAGAGATTGTGTGAATGAGGATGAACAGTACGATGATAGTAATAGAGATAAGAGCTATATGAGTGGAACTGATAGCGAAGATGAAAGTTATACGAGTGAAAATGAAACTGATAATGTCGATGAGAGATATATGAGCGGAAATGAAAGTGGCAGCGAAGATGGCCAAACGAATGATGAAGAAAGTGAAACTGAAGATGATTCTCATGAATACGTTCCAACGGGTTGTAAGAATAAAAAGCCTCAATTGTTCTCACAGGACGAACTGAACGATTTCATTCGTAACATGGGATTGCCGAAAGATGTTGCCGAGTACTGTGCTTCTACGTTGAAAAAGAGAAATCTGCTGAAGAAGAAATCGAAGGTAACGTTTTACAGGACAAGAGAAAAAAATTTAGGAGCTTTTTCTCTCGTAATTCAAATAAGTCTCTCTCATTTATTGTAATAATGTCAAAGGATTAATCGACGAATTAAAGCCCGATACTTATAGTGCTGATCAATGGAGACTTTTTATCGATTCTAGTAAACGTAGTCTCAAAGCAGTCTTACTCCACAATACTAATGTATACGCACCAATACCAGTTGCGCATTCGACTGTTATGAATGAATCGTATGAATGTTCGAAAACTCTATTAGCAGCAATAAAATATGATGACCACAAATGGCAAGTTTGCGGAGATTTTAAAATCCTCACAATGATTCTGGGACAGCAATCTGGCTATACAAAAAAACCGTTATCTTTGCAAATGGGATAGTAGAGATAAACAAAATCATTACGTGAAAAAGGTTTGAGAACCTAGAACATCCTTCGTTGTAGGATCCGACAATATCTTACAGCAGCCGTTGATAGATTCAAAGAAGGTATTGATACCTCCATTACATATAAAGTTAGGACTCATGAAACAATTCGTCAAAGCGTTGAATAAAGAAAGCGATTGTTACAAATACTTACGAGATCAATTTCCAGGTCTATCTGATGCTAAAGTAGGCGCGGGAGTATTCGATGGACCCCAGATCAGAAAAATGTTTAGACACAATTACTTTGTAACTCAAATGAGCTCTATTAAGAAGAATGCGTGGGTTAGCTTCTAATTTTCTAAGCAATCATAAGAGCTCGGACTACAACAGAAAAAAGGTGTGAGTGCCGTTGTACTCACGGAGGATGTGTAAACATCTTACAATTATCTGCGGTCCGAGTTTAATTGGGGAATATGACGTCGTAGTTCGACATAAAGAAGTTAAATTTTTTCTATAATAAAATATTTATTATTATTATATTAGATTTATAACTTACTAGCAGCCCGTCCCGGCTTCGCACGGGTAGATTGTGGATTGATTTTGTCCGTCCACTATTGTTTAAATACATTTTTAATACAAAACTTTTAGTATTTTTCCCGGGCTACGCAATGGTCATATTGTATTTGACCTTGACCATGACCTTCAAGGTCATATCAAGGTCAAATTAATTTTTTTTCACGTTCAAATGTGTCCTTGACCATTTTTGTCATGTTACCTTTATTGTCAGCGGAGGTCAAATTTAGGTCAACTATAGTTCGACTTTTTGAACACCCTGTATAAGATTTATTAACTCAGAAACCTTCGCGGATATGCGTCCAACTGTTCCCCAAATTTTCATCGCAATCGGATGAACGGTTTAGGAAGGCATAATAATCATCCGTACCGGTACTTTTTGAACACCCTGTATAAGATTTACTAACTCAGAAACCTTCGCGGGCATGCATCCAACCATTTCCCAACTTTTCATCGCAATCGGATGAACGGTTTAGGAAGGCATAATAATCATCAGTACCGGTACTTTTTGAACACCTTTTATAAGATTTACTAACTCAGAAACCTTCGCGGGCATGCGTCCAACCATTCCCCAAAGTTTCATCGCAATCGGATGAACGGTTTAGGAAGGCATAATAATCATCCGTACCGATACTTTTTGAACACCCTGTATAAGATTTACTAACTCAGAAACCTTCGCGGGCATGCGTCCAACCATTCCCCAAAGTTTCATCGCAATCGGATGAACGATTTAGGAAGGCATTTGATATTACCTTAAAGGTCACGTTCAAGGTCAAATCCAATACGACCACTGGGTAGCCAAGGGAAAATCCTTAAAGTTTTGTATTAAACATTTTAGAGAAAAATGTTTTCCCGTTGAGATAATCCAGCTTGCGCGAATAGTATGCGCAGTAGCGCCACACACACACACTGACGCAGTCACATCTACATGACTTACGTCTGACGCTCAATTTCCCAGGAAGATCGTACCGCAGAGCCATAGCATAGATATTTACACATCAATAATATCTGACATGGTTGAGAATTTCAGGAGATTGGAATGTAACATGAGTTTAAAATTACATATGATGGACAGTCATGTGGACGAATTTCCAGATAACGTTGGCAATTTCAGTGAAGAACCAGGAGAACGTTTCCACCAAGATTTTAAAGATGTAGAACGAAGATTTCAGGGTAGATGGGATGAAAACATGATGGCAGATTTCTGTTGGATGTTGCAGAGAGAAAGCGCGGAAAAAGGAAAAAACGCAAAAGAAATCCCTTGCACAGATCCTTTGAGGATAAACGAGTACGTTATAAAAGAAGGCGAAACGATGAAGAAGTAGCTGAGTGAAATACAAAATACACGTTCTACCGACTCCAAACATATAACGGAGTGATGATGCGGAAAGATTTGAACATT
This sequence comes from Xiphydria camelus, assembly GCA_963678675.1. Classification (NCBI taxonomy): domain Eukaryota; kingdom Metazoa; phylum Arthropoda; class Insecta; order Hymenoptera; family Xiphydriidae; genus Xiphydria; species Xiphydria camelus. The sequence goes on from OY783201.1 coordinate 17,871,341, forward strand.
TTTGCTGGATTTGACCTTGAAATGAACTTGACCCTGACATACTGGTGGCAAACGAACCTCGGATTCTAACTCAGTGACCTCGAAAACATATTGACGTGGTAGTTTATTCTCGTGAAGACACATTTTCTTATTTTGACAATTGTCATATGAACCTTCCATACAATAATATAAAGTGACCTTGAAATGACCTTAGGGGTTATGTTATCAAAAAAATTGGATACATATCTAGACGTAAAATTTCCGGTTCTTTCAGAATCTGCAGTAAAAAATTCATTTTTGGGAGAATAAATACATTTGACCTTGAAATGACCTTGAATTTGACCTTGTCGGATCAAACGGACATCGGATTTGGATTCAGTGACCCCAAAAAATATATAGGAATAATAATTTGAATCGATTTGACTATTTTTCCAGGATTTGACCTTGAAATGGCCTTGAACCTGACGTGATGGAGACAAACGGATACCGGATTCGGATTCAGCGACCTCAAAAACATAAAGATATACTGGTCTGGTTCCGGGAACAGGAACTTTTTTTTTGTGTGCCTGTGTAATTTGACGGCAGACAGAAGTGATAAGTTGTATAAAATAAGTCCTTTTTTTTCATAGATATGCTAATACACAATTTCAAGTCAGCGTATGTTCCAGAAGAATATATTTGCGCCGACGAGACTCTCTCGCCATTTAGGGGAAGACTAGGCTTTCGCCAATATATTAAATCTAAAAGACACACAAATACGGAGTAAAGTTGTTCAAGGTATGTTCTGGGCTTGTATATACGTACAACTTAAACATCTACGCTGGTAAAGAAGATACTAAAGTTACTCCAGAAAAAGTTGTCTTATATCTTGTTGACGATCTACTAAATGAATGAAGAACCCTGGTTACGGATAATTGGTATACCAGTCTTCCTCTAGAATATAAAATGCTGAATAAGAACACCCATTTCATAGGAACTATCAGAAAGACCTGAATAGGCCTGCCAAAACAGATAGTAAATGCAAAATTTAAAAAGGGAGGAATTTTGTCCATGAGAAATGAAGATGGAATAACGATTATAAACTGGAAAGATCAAAGAAATATTTTAATTCTTTCCACAAGACACGGAAGTGAAATGGTAGAAGTAGCTTGTAATCGCCAAATAAAGCAGAAGCCTAAAGTTATTTTGGGCTACAATAAGGGTAAAGAATCGGTCGATATATCTGATCAGATGGGAGCTTACTCAAATCCGCTTAGAAGAAGCATAAAATGGTGTCGAAAAGTAGGCTTTGAACTTCCATTGACGACAGCTATGGTAAAAATGCATACATTTTATATAAGCTTGTAAGTGGTAACAACGTGTCAATAGTAGATTTCAAAAAACAAGTCGTGGAGCATCTGGTTGACACAAAAGAGAATTATGAAGCTATTCGGGAAAAAATACTAATGCCTATCATGTTCTTCAAACATCGGACTAGGGTAATAGGTATAAACACATAAGAAGGAAAGTGTGCAAAAGTTGCTACAAGATAAACTCCCAACAAGAAAGGCATAAATATGCCATAAACAGAACAAAAAAAATCGATACATATTGTGCCGATTGTGAGAACAATCTGTTTTTATGCGTAGATTGTTTTAACAAAGAACATCATTCATAATTGTCTTGTATGCTACTTTTGGAGCTTGGTAGAAAAAGGACCAATGTCCATTATGCTCCTATATGTAAATTGTAGATATTGGTCCTTTTTCTACCAAGCTCCAGACTTCCTTGTATCTGATTTTTGTTTATGTTTATTTAGTTCAATAAAGTTAATGAAAATTGCAATTTTACGATTTTTATTCTAACCAGAAACATAGCGGGACCAGAGACATTAGTTTGCAAAAAATTTCCGAACCATCATTATACTATAGTTCTCCTGAGCCATGTTGTTCCTTTCCCATAGCAAAATACAGTAAAATTTGAATCAATGGTCTGGGAGGCGTCCTTAGGCCCGCCGCATATTGAGCCCAGCTCAGAGCTAGCCCAGGCTGTCGCCAGCCACGCGTGAAGAGGTTTGTATTCGCCGCACAGATTTCCTGGATCATGGGCAGCGTGAGCTTGTTTTAAGAGGAGAGAAGATGGCTGACGATGAGCATTTAATTGCACTTGTGCGGGAAAATGACATTTTGTATGATCTTACCCATTCAGACTACATGAGGACGAAGTTGAAGGATGAAATATGGGATAAGATTGGTGCTGAACTTGCATCAAACGGTAAGTTTTTATATTGTTTTTATATTATTTTGGTTGTGTTAACATATGTAAGTGATGTTTTATCAGGAAAAGAATATTTATTTCGTAAATTTGGAAACTAAGTATATCGAATAAGTAACAGCCAGTGCCGGGCCAAAAATCTCCAATCACCGTCGTAATTGTAAACAGACTGAAACGTAACGAAAATGTAGTCGTCATCCTTAGAGGGTTAAACACTCCCTTGGAAAGAGCTGACCGAAAAGGGTATCTGTGGGGATCATCATCTGGACCGCCGAGATGAGTGGTTTCTTTCTTTTGTCCTCCTAGCGAAGACGCGATACTGTGTCGCCTCATTTGGCTTTCTCGCCCCAAGAAACCCTCTCGAGCAACACAAACCAGATCCCTCTTCTGCACATTGTAAATACCGATTGAATTTTTCCTCATCCATTTTTCACTTTCCGGTTAATAATTTCAACATTTACTTTATTTTGAATTCAAATACATTAACAAAATATATAATTTAGAATTACCGCTGAAAATTATACGTGAACTGTACATTACTGAACGTTTAAACATAAGTGAAGAGTATCAAACTACGTAGTCCAGTTGGTTAGTTGGTTCGTTGATATTATAAATATCAATAACGCCCTCCCTCAAAACTGCTCTATTTTGCCATGCCACAGAACCTTGTGCACTGTTGAAACAATCTTTGAATTTTTCCCGGATTAAGAAAGCTTCTCTTGAACTTCGAATGCGATTATGTTGTAATGGAAGTAAATGGATATCATTGCGATTCATCATTAATTCGTCGCCTACATCCGGCGAGTTCGATTGTACAATATTAGTTCTTAAATAATTATGGAGCACTGTCGTAGCCTTTACAATGCTATCGATAGTCTCTAACTTACACTCAAAAGGCCTTTTACAGACGCGAAATCGTGCTGCTAAGATTCCGAAAGCGCATTCTACAGTTTGCCGGCCTCGAGATAACCTGTAGTTAAACACTTTATTAGGAAAATTGTCAGTTATTTTTACTCTTGGATATGGTCGTATTAAGTTCGACAGAAGTGGGAATGCCTCATCCCCCACAAACATATAAGGAGTATTTTCATTTTGTCCAGGTAATGGTTTAGGTTCAGGCAATTCCAGAGAACCATTGTGCAACATAGCTCCTAAACGGGAATTATTGAAAATGTTCTCATCACTAAATCTGCCCATAGACCCTACATCTATAGTTGTGAAGCGATAGTGAGCATCTACTGAGGCCATTAAAACAACGGAAAAATAGTGCTTATAATTATAAAACGAAGAACCACTGTCAAGTGGTTTTCGAATGCCGACGTGCTTTCCGTCAATTGCGCCAACGCAGTTGTACAATTGCCACTTCCTTTCAAACTCTACGGATATGTTCTCCCACCGTTCTTTAGATGGTGTAGGCATATAGATAGGCTGTAATCGAAGCCACAATGCGTCGCATACTTGAGAAACTATTTTTGACACGGTACTTTCTCCCATTCTATAACTAGCAGCAATAGTCTTGAATATCCCCAGTTGCCAAGTACCTGAGGGAAAAAATGAAATTAATCTGCTACCCCTACATTTTGAACTTTATTTCTGAAATGCTTATGCATGCATTATATTATTAAAAACACTATATGAATTTTGTTTTACGCTATATTAATCGGTTTCATTTTTATTGATGTGTAAACATCTATGCTATGGCTCTGCGGTACGACCTTCCTGGGAAATTGAGCGTCAGACGTAAGTCATGTAGATGTGACTGCGTCAGTGTGTGTGTGGCGCTACTGCGCATACTATTCACGCAAGCTGGATTATCTCAACGGGACAACATTTTAGAGAAAAATGTTTAATACAAAACTTTAAGGATTTTCCCTTGGCTACCCAGTGGTCGTATTGGATTTGACCTTGACCGTGACCTTTAAGGTAATATCAAATGCCTTCCTAAACCGTTCATCCGATTGCGATGAAACTTTGGGGAATGGTTGGACGCATGCCCGCGAAGGTTTCCGAGTTAGTAAATCTTATACAGGGTGTTCAAAAAGTACCGGTACTGATGATTATTATGCCTTCCTAAACCGTTCATCCGATTGCGATGAAAAGTTGGGGAATGGTTGGACGCATGCCCGCGAAGGTTTCTGAGTTAGTAAATCTTATACAGGGTGTTCAAAAAGTACCGGTACGGATGATTATTATGCCTTCCTAAACCGTTCATCCGATTGCGATGAAAAGTTGGGGAATGGTTGGACGCATGCCCGCGAAGATTTCTGAGTTAGTAAATCTTATACAGGGTGTTCAAAAAGTACCGGTACGGATGATTATTATGGCTTCCTAAACCGTTCATCCGATTGCGATGAAAATTTGGGGAACAGTTGGACGCATATCCGCGAAGGTTTCTGAGTTAGTAAATATTATACAGGGTGTTCAAAAAGTCGAACTATACTTGACCTAAATTTGACATCCGCTGACAATAAAGGTAACATGAAAAAAATGGTCAAGGACACATTTGAACGTGAAAAAAAATTAATTTGACTTTGATATAACTTTGAAGGTCATGGTTAAGGTCAAATCCAATATGACCATTGCGTAGCCCGGGAAAAATACTAAAAGTTTTGTATTAAAAATGTATTTAAACAATGGTGGACGGACAAAATCAATCCACAATCTACCCGTGCGAAGCCGGGACGGGCTGCTAGTAAGTTATAAATCTAATATAATAATAATAAATATTTTATTATAGAAAAAATTAAACTGCTTTATGTCGAACTAAGACGTCATATTCCCCAATTAAACTCGGACCGCAGATAATTGTAAGATGTTTACACATCCTCCGTGAGTACAACGGCACTCACACCTTTTTGATGTGTAAACATCTATGCTATGGCTCTGCGGTAGGACCTTCCTGGGAAATTGAGCGTCAGACGTAAACCATGTAGATGTGAATGCGTCAGTGTGTGTGTGGCGCTACTGCGCATACTATTCGCGCAAGCTGGATTATCTCAACAGGAAAACATTTTAGAGAAAAATGTTTAATACAAAACTTTAAGGATTTTCCCTTGGCTACCCAGTGGTCGTATTGGATTTGACCTTGACCGTGACCTTTAAGGTAATATCAAACCCCCACAAAAACAGATTCCCTGTAAAAAAAAAGGCGGCATGTTCATTCAGTGTCAAACAAAATTGATACGTAAAATACTCTCCAAAAAAGATTTGAAATCAATTAAGATCGCCATGTTCAAGATTTATATATAAAAAGTAAAAGGCATCATTTGGAAGGAAAATTATTGTAACTCGTTACTAAAAAATTCGACTAAAAAAATTTATAAACAAATTTTCATAGAAAAGAACTTCGTCGCGTTTAAGTTTTCATATTTTGTCCACTATACCGAATAATTTGCAGTGCTTGGACGGTGCTAGAGTGATTCATAAATTGCACTGCCGAAGTCAAGTTCAGAGAAATTCAGAAGGCCCCCGCCTGATCGGTTTCTCGTGCGACGTTCGGTATACTGGTGGTATCATGTAAGTGTATGAATTTATTTCAAATCATAAGTGTGCATAAACATCGAATGTAATTCTTTGTAAATTTTTTATTTTGAAGGAAAAAACGCGGCAAGTTCTTTTTTATGAAAATTTTTTTATAAATTTTTTAGTCGAATTTTTTAGTAACGAGTTGCAATAATTTTCCTTTCAAATGATGCCTTTTACTGTTTATATATAAATCTTGAACATGGCGATCTTAATTGATTTCAAATCTTTTTTGGAGAGTATTTTACGTATCAATTTTTTTTGGCACTGAATGAATATGCCGCCTTTTTTTTTACAGAGAATCTGTTTTTGTGGGGGGATTTCATTACTTTTTGGAATTTATTCATGAGGAGAATACGTACCTACATGTAGGAGAGTAGCTTTTTATTACCACCAAATTAAAATCTCACATTTTATACCGATACGAGCTAATTAATTATAACCACGTTACTTTTGATTTATTCTCGTGATATTTTGAAAGGGATTTATAAACTAGAGTGCCCTTATATTTTTCACTTTGTTTTAGTATTTTGGAGAAATAAAACATACCGCTTTCGAATTTACAGGCCATCGGATTTTTCTTATATTTTGGTCGTCTTCAGAAATCCACACATGTAGACATTTTACCTTTAACTCTCTAACAATAAGTATACTCTTCCAATAACCGTGACGAATTGTTTCATCACATGTAAAGATACTACTTATGACAGTACATATATTGTTACATATTAACTCAAAACGTTGGAATAGTTTTAAGAAATCCTTTTGCATGCACCGCTGAAATTTTGCCCTTACTCGTAAATAAATTTCTCAAGTCACTCGCAAAGTTACGTATACGCATCTTAGCGAATAGACCAATCAGGATCAAGTATTCCGTTGTGGTGGGTGCCCTGATTGATCTACTCGCTAAGATGCGTATAAGTTTCCTGATACGGAATACTTAGTGTAGTGTTATGGGTGATGTCAGTTAAAATGGGCAAAGAAAGAACTGGTCTTTCTAAGCATGCAATTGGTAATAAACGTGTTTTTGAGTTTGATAATCCTAAAATTTTGTCACGAGAAAAACATTGGGCAAAGAGAAAGATATAAAAAGTTTTTATATTAACAATATTAATGACAATACAAATATTACACTGATAGTGTTGAAATTCATCAAATGTATCAATAAAAAATATAAAAATAAAAATTTTAATGTAACAATAATATTGATTATAGAGATTGTTAATTATTATTAACAATATTTTCGAATTTGACATTATTAAGATGACAGTGTTATTAGTAAATATTATTAGTGGGTTGAGAAGAAGAAATAAATAATATAAGTAGCGAAGGGAGGGGATAACGGTTGTGAGAGGGAGGGTATAAATAGAGAGTTAAAGCATCTGTGGGTCCTTACGTCTCTGAAGATTGTTCGAAGAGGAACTGAAACGTCAGACGTGGTAATTGTTGTTAAAAGTTGTTTGGCCTGACAATTACCTAGATAACTTAAATTAATTCCAAACTACTATAGGCAACATAAGTATTATCTTAAGTAAATATTCTTGTAATAACAAGGATTTCAAAACTGTTCCGTTTTCTTAATTTATTTTTCCTTACTAATTTAAGTTGAAAAATTAATATTGTGACATTTTCAATTTAATAGACATAAGGTAATTCGGACCTTACAAGGAAAGTTAACAAAATCAAATTAATCTACATATCCGCATGTCATGTATGAATTTCGATGTGCAAATTATTTTTTTCTATTACTAAAAAAATTGAAAGAGATCTTTGCACGATACGACCTTGTGTACATCTTACGTGGATACTATCGTACCCAGTACGAATAACTATGAAAACGAATGGAAATGAGTTATTCATGGAAATAACAATATTATTTATATCTGCTAGGGGGCAAACGAAATATATTTAAACGCTAAGTTCTAAAGGAGGATTTGATTTATGCATCTAGAAATCCATCTTCAACTAGAATCTGATATTCAGTATTTGCACAGAGAACGGAGGGGTTCTGAATATTGTTAAAAAGGAGTACATTAGGAGATAATTTTACCGTGTAGGGTCAAACGTAGAAGATGATGTTTGGCAAATTGTTAATGAAATTAATACAGCAACGAAGTTTTCGTTAATATGAAAAAAAACGCTCCTGTATCTGGTGACTTATTGTTAGAAGAATGATATAGCAAGTAATACACACTTGCAAGTTATTGAACGACTTATAGGAAAGTTCGTAAAACTGACAGATATCCTAAAGATGTTTTTATTACCTGGAAAAAATAGTGTTATGAAGCAATTTCTTAAGGTGCTTCTGTAGCTATTGTTATAATCACGGATCTTTATTTCTTAAATATCTATATTTCTGTATATGAAGATATGCAGTAAGTGAATTTCGTGCAAGTAAGTAAATTTGAGTCGATTGTCCATATAATTTAGTAGGCGATATGGAAAAATTAAAAGAAAAATCGTTCATAATAATTACGCGGTGTGAATTATAGAACTGTAGACTCTTCTCAATCGTTGAAGGTGTAGTGTGTAACAATATCAAAGGAAAATTAATACATATACAGTTAATTAGATAAGCGATTAAGCTATATGAGGGCAGAGTGAAAAGTCTATACTTTTCTACTAGTAGATGGTGGTGCGCCCCAAAGTCTGTAAAGCAGGGGTGCTGTGGCGATAACCTCTTTGTTTGATAAAAATTTCTTTCCAGTCAGCCATTTTTGAAGTCTGAGAAGAGAAACAAGTCGCAGGGAGCCAAATCCAGTGAACAAGGTGGATGCAGCAGCAATTCGAACTTCAAATCGACCAATTTCACAGAACAGAACTTTTTTTACCAAATGGGGGTGTATACTCATCGCGATCGCAACCACCATCTACTAGAAAAGTATCGGACTTTTCACTCTGCCCTCGTAAATATGTAAGGAGTGTAGGACATTAATATACTTTCAAATTCAAATTTGATATTTGTTGGTGTACACGTTGATACATTCATCAATTGTGTTCGTAGAAACTGCTAGTATACATATTAGTCGAAGAGCCAGAGCCAAAAAAGGTCTCTGAATTTAATAAGCCCAGTTTTTTTATAGTTTATTACAGTGGTTGTGTAGACAAACATACTGCGGTCAGTCAAGCGAAAGCTGGGGCATATGTCTCAGGGACGCTATCAAAGTTGTCGTTCCTGCCGGGGTAATAATTTGAATTTAATAAGGTTGAAAATCGGTATACAACTTGTATATTGTATATAAATAAAGGTTACGAAGTCAGTCAGCTGAATGTGGGGGCGGAGCTGGTCAGTCAGCAAAAAAAGAAATATAATTTCGCGCGCGCTCGGCGATGCAGGCGATTTCAAATAAGAATATAGGAAAGAGCGCAGGTATACTCGTAGGGGGGGGGGGGGGGCAAGAGACAATAGCTCGGGGTCTGTTCCGTCGCACCGAGCGTACATAGGTCGTAAATATCACGGATAATTCGTTAACAGCCATCTCCCGCAGTGCCTGCTTTGACCGGTACCGTCATAAAAGTGATCCGAGCCAGCTAAAGGAGAGGAGTGTCCGATGCCGCCGATGAACAATTGGGGAATTTTGATACTTCGTTTTTCCATTTCGCCAACGTCATCGACATCCTTCCCCTGGCCGATCAGGGTGCGTCGCGTCGCGTCACGTTAGCCCACGCTATCCCTTCCATTGGGCTACGATGCGAATATATAAATCGGGGCTAAAAGCGTGTCCTTCAATATACTATCAACTATCAAGTGTCGTGTCTCAATTCGTATTGTATTGAACAATGGTTAAACCGTAGTGAGTGACGCACATATTTCGTTTCAAAATGAACAAAATTTGTGTATTCTGCTTCAAGAAGCATCCAGCTATTAATATCATTTACAGAGAAGACTAACAAATTGTACAGCAATTTTACGAATTCGTGCAAAATATAATTTAACGTATGACAATATATCTTTGCCATCGAATCCAGGACAAATTGAGTGCTACCATGTAGTTTGCTACAGAAAGTTTACGGCTTTAAGTAAAAAGTATAGACAAGAGTTAAGGTAAGATACACTTCAATATAAACATTTTGTGCATGCTCAAAATAGTTTATTTCGTACTTATTATCGATATGACTTGAACACCTATTGAAGTAAGAAGTTGCGTTGTTGACGTTTAAGCGAAATCAACGAATTTGATGATTCGGAGGCAGAATTTGATAATGAATGAGTTATTAAAATATTATTTGTAATGTCTATTCTATACATATATAATACATTTTCAATATTATTATATTATAATTAATTAATAGCCTATTGGATCTAGTTCGTTATAAGTAATAATTTATATATTCGTATCGTAGCCCAATGGAGGGGATAGCGTGGGCTAACGTGACGCGACGTGACGCGACGCGCCCTGATCGGCCAGAGGAGGGATGTCGATGACGCTGGCGAAATGAAAAAACTAAGTATCAAAATTCCCCAATTGTTCATCGGCGGCATCGGACACTCCTCTCCTTTAGCCGGCTCGGATCACTTTTATGACGGTACCGGTCAAAGCGGGTACTGCGGGAGATGGCTGTTAACGAATTGTCCGTGATATTTACGACCTATGTACGCTCGGTGCGACGGAACAGACCCCGAGCTATTGTCTCTTGCCCCCCCCCCCTACGAGTATACCTGCGCTCTTTCCTATACTCTTATTTGAAATCGCCTGCAACGCCGAACGCGCGCGAAATTTACATTTCTTTTTTTGCTGACAAGGCAAGTCAGAGGTAATGAAAATAAAACAAAATTTAATAACAGAAAGAAATTAATTCAAGAGCGATTTTAAAAGCAGTTACACTTACATGTCGACAAACCAAAATCCAGTGGATATGGTAGTACAAACGACGGCAATACTGCACGTAGAGCATTTGAAGACACTCGAAAATTTTCTGAAATTAGATATTGACGAAGATATAATTAAGAGATTTAAGAGAGATTTAAAGTCATTTTAATTTGTCTCTCCTGTCAATATGAAATAAACCCACAAAAATTTGAAGAATATTGTTATTCCACCGCTACGTTCCCAGGTAGAAATCTGTCCAGGTTGTGCAAGGTTGAACCTTGTTACAAGGTACGTTTTGCAAGGTTACGCTGCAAGGTTAAAACAGGGTTGCTGCAAGCCTGTCTGTTCCTTGCATAGCCGAAACTGACCACTGCCCTGTACCGTTAGCCTGTTTCAAGCTTGCAATAACAGAGAGATACCAGGTTCGCGCGACAAGGCGAAAACAAGGTTGTGCCGGCAGTTTAGCGAATCAGTGCCGCCTCTAGATGTTGAGACGTCTTCATGCTTAGCGCCCTTTTCTAGTGTCGGCGCCCCATGGCTAGTGCGCCTTCGTACGTGGCACGAAATGGCCCCTCGTTAGACACGGCCCTGCGCTTAGCGAATAGATATCATAAAAATCCGCGGCGTGGCGTGCGCATCGCCTCAGCTGTCAGAGCTCTTAGATTGAGGTTAGCATCAGTGGTGATCAGTTTGGTTCACGCGTGTTTTTTTTTGTTTAAGAAGCCGTCAGTGTTTAATGTTAACGCGTGCAAGCGTTTCTTTAGTGCACGTTGAGTATAAACGTTTTTTTAGTGCATGTTGAGTGTAAACGTGGGTTATTCATGTCCAGCCTTACTTTCTTAAATACGTTCCAAAAAATGTCAAAAGGATTCCTCTAGAAAAAAATACTAACGCAGCAAACAGTATCGAATTATTTAAATAACGATATAATTAACCATAACGATTGTGTGTACTGCATCACGCAAATGGTTAAAAATCGCGTGGACACGAATGACCAACGTTTACATGGAATGGATTAAAACATTCGGGGCAAGATCTTTGGAATAAGGACCTACGAGCAGAAAATAAGTATTATCCAGCTTCCTGCATAGAAGGGTAAGTATTAATAGCTAATTTCATGAAATTATTTGCAAGAGGCAGATAGATGAATAAGTTTCTTTATTATCTCATATGCTTGTCTTTCATAGAGTTGCAGATCCAGCGTTATCGATGCAGCCAGGATGGAAAAATTGCCCGGAGGAGGTACGCGAGGTTCAGGAAGGCCAGAGATTCCATCGACTCGGAAGGAAAGTAACATGGAAAGGGGACCGCAGGCATTGGTCAGTGCGGCAGCTCAGCTATCGAGTAAGTAACGTCACTGAGGTTAACAGTAGGCAGCGAAAAAAAATTAATATCTTATAAGGAGTATTATATCGAATTCGTATTTCAGATCAGAAGAAGGAGCATAAGATCCGGTGCTCTACAGGCTACGTCGTAGGACCATGCAGAGCAATCCAGTCGTGACTGAAGATTTGGCTCCACATCTCCCGAAGATTCCTCGACAGCGATATCTGGTTCCATTTGAGAGGAATGTGCATGTTTTCTCCAGTGTCATTAACCAATTTAGTCTGAAACCTCATAGATTACTACATAATCGAAATTGAATAAGTCATCCGTCAAATTGACAGAGTTCCCTAATTTAGTGTAAAATCTCATAGATTCTTAAGATAATATTACTTCTGTTGCCTGTAGTTTAATATAAGTATTTAACTTAACTTTTATTAAGTAATAATCAGGCCAAAAACCAACAAAAATCACTACACGTCTGACATTTCGGTTCCTTTTCGAACCCTCTCCGGAGACACAATGAAGGATTCGTTCGAAGAAGAACCGAAACGTCAGACATGCAGTGATTTTTGTTGTTTTTTGGCCTCATTATTACCTAATAAAAGTTAAGTTAAATTTATATTAAACTACAGGCAACATACGTAATATTATCTTAAGAATCTATAAGATTTTAGACTAAATTGGTGGAATACTTTTCCGTACATTATATTTCGCTGTACAAGAAAGGTATAGGTATTCAATTTCGATTGTTTAATAATATATGAGGTTAATTTAACTTAACTTTTATTGGGTAACAATCAGGCCAAAAAAGCAACAAAAATTACTACACGTCTGACGCTTCGATTCCTCTCCGAACCCTCTCCGAAGACACAATGAAGGATTCATTCTAAAAAAGAACCGAAACGTCAGACGTGCAGTGATTTTTCTTGTTTTTTGGCCTGATTATTACCTAATAAAAGTTAAGTTAAATTAATATTAAACTACAGGCGACAGAAGTAATATTATCAGAATCTATGAGATTTTAGACTAAATTGTTAGAATACTTTTCCGTACATTATATTTCGCTGTACAAGAGAGGTATAGGTATTCAATTTAGATTGTTGTAACTTTTATTGGGTAACAATCAGGCCAAAAAAGCAACAAAAATTACTACACGTCTGATGCTTCGATTCCTCTCCGAACCCTCTTCGGAGACGAAATGAAGGATTCGTTCGAAGAGGAACCCAAACGTCAGACGAGCAGTGATTTTTGTTGTTTTTTGGCCTGATTATTACCTAATAAAAGTTAAGTTAAATGAATCTCATATATTATTAAACAATCAAAATTGAATAAGTCACCCGTCAAATTGACGGGGTTCCGTAAACCTAGTGATAGTAAAGTAGGAATAATAAAATTTTACTCGTCTTAGTATTATACATTATTTTTCTAAATTTGTAATGCTATCGCTATATATTGTAACCCAATTTTAATTATCAATAAAATATAAAAATTTAATTCTAACCTCAAATGTTCTTCATTACCGACTCATTACCGACAACGCAACCTTGTCCCAAGCGCCATAGTCTACCTTGAAACAAGCTTGCATAGCATACTGTCACAACATTGAAACGCGTAACGGATTTGCCTTGCATCAGCCTTGTTTTGCAACCTTGCCGCAAGGTTCTACCTTGCCGGCCAACCTTGTAACAAGCTTATTTCGGGGTACGATTTCTACCTGGGTTGTATTTCTCTAAATACTCTTGGTACCCAATGCCCGTAACAGTACATAAAGTTCTGGTACATGGCAGGCAAATAATAGAAACTGCGATACTGCCTGTAGGATACTTTGGGGAAGAGGCATCGTAAGCGACATCACGCTAGAAAAACTAATAGGAACGATAATTTAGAAGATATATTTAACAGAGCCATGGATACTTCTGATCCTATAATTTCAAGTATAAATTTACAAAAACGTATAAATCGACAGCGGAAATTAAATGTTCCTTCCGAAGTGCTTCATATGTTGATACACTCACATTCTGATTTTCTAAAATCCGAGAAAGAAGAACGAAAAGAAGATCTAGAAGAAATACTGCCTAATGAACAATTAGACGAATTAGAATTAGAAAATGATGCATAGAACTTTTGTTAAAAATATATAAATAAATGTATATTTGCGAATCGCCCTGTATATATTTTTAGTGATGCCCTCAATAAATATGGCCTTAATAGTTTATATTTTAAGTACAGGAAATAGTTTCCATGGCTAAATATATCATCACACGTTTTTAGTAATTTTGGCCAAGAAAATGGGTCTCAGAAACCATAGTGGATTGCGATGAAACTTTGGCGAATGGTTGGACGCATGCCCGCGAAGGTTTCTGGGTTAGTAAATCTTATAAAAGGTGTTCAAAAAGTACCGGTACTGATGATTATTATGCCTTCCTAAACCGTTCATCCGATTGCGATGAAAAGTTGGGGAATGGTTGGACGCATGCCCGCAAAGGTTTTTGAGTTAGTAAATCTTATACAGGGTGTTCAAAAAGTACCGGTACGGATGATTATTATGCCTTCCTAAACCGTTCATCCGATTGCGATGAAAATTTGGGGAACAGTTGGACGCATATCCGCGAAGGTTTGAGTTAGTAAATCTTATACAGGGTGTTCAAAAAGTACTGGTACAGATGATTATTATGCCTTCCTAAACCGTTCATCCGATTGCGATGAAAATTTGGGGAACAGTTGGACGCATATCCGCGAAGGTTTCTGAGTTAGTAAATCTTATACAGGGTGTTCAAAAAGTCGAACTATACTTGACCTAAATTTGACCTCCGCTGACAATAAAGGTAACATAAAAAAATGGTCAAGGACACATTTGAACGTGAAAAAAAATTAATTTGACCTTGATATAACCTTGAAGGTCATGGTCAAGGTCAAATCCAATATGACCATTGCGTAGCCCGGGAAAAATACTAAAAGTTTTGTATTAAAAATGTATTTAAACAATGGTGGACGGACAAAATCAATCCACAATCTACCCGTGCGAAGCCGGGACGGGCTGCTAGTAAGTTATAAATCTAATATAATAATAATAAATATTTTATTATAGAAAAAATTTAACTTCTTTATGTCGAACTACGACGTCATATTCCCCAATTAAACTCGGACCGCAGATAATTGTAAGATGTTTACACATCCTCCGTGAGTACAACGGCACTCACACCTTTTTTTTTCACGCCTCCGTCCGTGGATACCGTTCCTCCCGCGTCCCAGCCATCGCCGTTCGTATCGCCCCTCTACCATTTGCCATTTCCTGTGGTAGCTGAACACGAACGCGATCGGACCGTTCCGATCCTTCGGGGATCGTTCGTTCGGAGACGTCGTCCGTATCCTCGTTGGTGGGCCCGTCGTCCACCTGGCGCCCATCGTTCTTTCCGTCCCGCGAGTGGTATCGGAGTGGCGTGGCGGAGGGCATCGCGGGCCCTTAGCGAAACGCTATACGTCACAAATTGGCGCCCAACGTGGGGCTGCCGCGTAGATAGTCCCATCGCGAATCGTTGATTCGAAGCTTCTAGAACCGTCGCGACTTCGAATTCTTATCGGCGAAGGGCACTTTTTCGTTAGCTTTGGCGGCTGGGTCGAGGACGGATACCCGATCGTTACGACTTTGTTTGCGTTTTTTTTCTCGTTATTATTACGGTTCGAGCGGCTCGAACGTTACGGGGTCGACCCGGACCTGTCGTACGTCGAGCAGTGGGGCGATTCCCCCCCGGCTCACCGATAAGTAGTAATAGGCGTAGGCGTAGGTCTGGGCCGTGACCCAGAAACGCGAGTGACCAGCTGATCGGCCATACTCCGACACCGCGAGAGATCGAGTCGGTTCCGGGCTAGATCAGCTGAGCGATCGACGACCGATTCGTCGAGCACGCATGCGAGCGGATTGGAGTGCGGGTTCCAATTCCCAGTAGTGCCGGCGAATACGATGTCACCTGCGTCGGGAGACTCGCGCGTGAGTCACGCCTGCTCTGGCCTAGCGGACCTCCAAGGACTGGCCGAAGGATTCGGACTCGATCCGAGTGGAGACGCTCCCACCTTGAGCGCGCGCATTAAGAGGGAGATGATTTCAGCTCGTCTCCAGAAGACGACGCTCAAGACCGCTCCACCGTGTACGGTAGATCCGGTGGACCAAGAGGATCGTCACCAGGCCGGTCCCGCTCGGCTCGACGTGACGGCTCCCACCGAGGCACCCTTCGCGGAGCTGACAAACCGGACGGGCGAAGACGAGCTGAGGGATTTCCTCGGAGGCGCTAGCCCGGAACCGCCCCAGCAAGTACCGGCGAGGAGGGGGAGGTCCCCGGCGATGAGGAACCCGACGAGTCCTTTCCCGAACCGCAGGGGAGATTCGCCAACGGCCTGCAGGACCTCGGAGGGAGCGCCTCGGAAGTCTCCTCCGCAACTATGAGAGAGAGGCCCGAATTTTGCCCGGGGACGCGTCCGAGAGGGGATACACGCTACTCACGACCTCGACCGATTCGAGAGGCCACCGGGAGCCGAAGCCCCATTGTTACGGGCAATAGCCACTCCCGGGCTGCCCGGTCGTCGGGGGCTCAGACGATAGTCACGGAGTCGCTGCCACGTACGATTGTCAGCGCGTACGCACGGGAGCCGATCGACACGACGATCGGCAGAATGGCGTTCCTGGACCGGAACGCAGGGTCGCCGATACCGAGGCCCGGCGGTCGATTGATTGTCACAGAGCAGGAGCTTCCTCCACCGGCACCGAGGCTGAGGGTGCCCGGGGAAGGGCCGGAACTACGGTCTCTCGACCAGGAGCCTCCGGGATTCCTGGCGAGTGTCTCGCGCCCGCTCCGCGAAAGAATGGAGAGCGAGTTCAGCCAGGCCGTACAACGCATCCTTACGAAGTATCTAGGAGGGCCGGGAATCACGCCTCCCGACCAGGACCCGCTCGGCTTTTTGGCGAACGTCTCGCGCACGCTCCGCGAAGAGCTAGAGAGCGAGATCGGTCAAGCCGTCCGACGCGTCCAGGACGACGTGCTTAGAGCGCCCATGACGGGAAGAAAGGGGGCGAGAGGATGCTCATCCTCGACCACTGATCACCGCTCCGTCCCCGGCCGCGAGTCGACCGACGAACGACCCTCCACGTCTGGCAGAGCGACCGACACCCGGCGAGGAAGCACGACGACGAGGCGGAGCCGTGACTTTCGCACGGAGTAGCTCCCCGTTGGGACATCACATCACCCCGCCAGACGACCGACCGTCCGCTCCGCCCCGAGAGATCCGACCGCCATCGTCCATCGCTGGAGACTCAGCTACGCCGGCCGTCGCGATGGAAGTGCGGAGGACTTCATCGAAAAGGTGGAAGATCGAGCAAAATTCGCCCGTCTCGATCTCGACAGTCTCCTCGCCGCCATTAGGCCAGTGCAATTAAGATCGCTCGTGGAACAAAATGCCCTAAAGCTGATTTATGCGGGATTATTTAGCTTTTGTGGCCCTGATTAACATACTAAAAGTTCCCATCCCTCCGAGGGTGCAAACAACCCCAAAACTACCCCTAAAGGTACATTTTTTTTAGTTTTTCTCAAATATCTTAAAAACGGCTCTTTTTTTTTTTAAAAATGAAAGGGACCAAAATGAAAGCCAATAAAATTACCTATAAAATGGTATATAGCAGTACATAATTTTTTGGAAACCAGTGGCGGGCTAGAAGCGTTTAAAATTGCGAAACGTACATCCACCCTCAATATTACGTTTTACGTAGTAAATATACTCCTAGTTAGTTTATTTAAGACAATGGAATGTTAAAACATTGCGAAAAAAGTAAAAAATATATATGTATAATAAATATAAATATAGGTTATAAAAAATAAAATATAAATATAAAATAAACATGTATAGGTATATGTATGTATGTATATCAAAATATGTTACGTTAGTGGCGTGCAGCAAGTGTCCGAAGACGATACAGATTTTTGAATACTCAAAAGTGATGTAATTGGTTTGAATTGTTCTGTTTAGAACAATTGAAGTTTAAATTATTTATCACTTGGAGAAAATCCAATCAAAATTAGGGCAGTGGCGTGTAGTGAAGTTTCAAAGTCGATTCAAAAATGGCTATTAATATGGCTAAAGAGAATCGCAGATATCTATTATACTAAAAGTATATATCAAATATTTATTTTCCTACACTCAAGAAACAATATACATTTAATACTCGTACTTACATTAGAGTATATCGATGGCTTAGGCGCAATAGGTCGTATCCCCGAAATAGTAAATTTTACAGGAGACACAAAAAACTTCACAGTGACAATATTCGCTGGGCATACGACCTTTTGATATAATAAAATAGAGAGAGTTTTAAATGAAGATAAGGCTTACGATGTATTGTAGGGACATACTTTTGAGGGTTACAATCAAATGGCGTTAAAAACGCTTTGTGGGTTACGACCTATTGCACCTAAGCCATCGATATGTATTATACAATAAAAAATCTAGATCAAATCTTCTTCGTCGTCTTCGTTTTCAGCGGATTGAAATATATGGTTACAAGACTGTCCTTTACATTGCACACACAGATTTGAACAGTTTAGACCAGATTTCTTACATTTACACAGCTTTCCACAATCAGTCTTACAGTTACAGAATATCAATTTGAGGATGAATTCTGGTGCAATTGGTGTTTGTCGGTCGCGTCATTGGTAAAAGAAGTTCTCCCTGCTTTCTCCATCTCCAAGAGGTAGCTTCTAACTCATTTTCCAGCCATTCCTGGATTTGGTAATATACCCGCAAACTGTGCTGAGCGGCTGCATCTGATGTTGGTGGTAAAGAAGTTAATGAGAAGTTTGCACTTAAACTCTGTTTCGATGCATTGTTGTGAAATTTGAAAAAGCGTAGCTGATTTAGCGTTTTTATATCCTTCTTGTCTGCAGTAGGATTTAAAACAAATGGCTACTTTGGCTTGTAGGTTCTGATGTTTCTCTGAAAGCCTATATGTAGACAACTTTCCTTTTTTTATAAATTGCCGAGGTAGTATCACATCCAAAAACGGTATGGGAAAATAAAATCGAAGCACGCATAGTACCTATCTTATTTTGAAGCGCATTTATGTTCGTTATTTTATTAGGTTTTGTAGTGCTACCGGGTCTTAACCCTGTAATGCATACATTTTTTTTTCGGTTTTAAAATTAGTGACGGCGTAAGTTTGGGCTAAGGAGCTCTCATGGGATGCGTATGAAGCGTTTTCTTTGTTTGTGGCTCCTATTTGAGGAAAAAAAAATTGCCCGCCTCTACGGCGGACCTGTGCCAGAACAACACTCAAGTTGACGAAAACAAAATGAAATCAAAATCAATACAAAGCAAAGAATCATTTACCGTTTATTGTGAAACTCAAGAAAACAAGACTTCGTTGGGGAATTGCACAATGACAAATTGCACTTAACGCAAAAAGCCTGCGTTTCAGATTTATATTTCGGAAATTTACATTGTTTTTTTCCACTACGGTCACGAAAAATGCACCAGTGCCCCATTTCATCATGACGGACATCATCTGGTGGATGATAAGCGAATGTGGTGAATGTAATATTGTAGATGTTTCTTTCTCAAAACTATCGATTTGAACTCAGCAGAATCGTTCCTTGTACATTACTAGTAATGGAACAGCTAGATGAGCTGCTTGGTCTGCTTTCTTCTTTTGTTGGTTCCGGAAATCGCAAACAACGTTTTCGGCGGCGAAGGCATTCCGCACTTTCATCGGCCATAGTGTTACAAGTAGTTGGCACAGCTATGTCAATATCATAAACCAGTTTGGAAGTAGATGGCACAGCAATATCGGTCTGATCAACTGTTCTAAACGTAAGTGGCAAAGCTACTTGTTTTACCGGAGATTGTAAGATGTCCTGTAGATTATCGCGACTGTCCGTGTCGGACTCTTCGAGATTTATGTCGTCGTCAGTATTTTGGTAATCCGGATCGGCGATACTGTCGTCGCTATCAAAGTCATCCTCCTGTTCATCGTCGGTATTTTCGTCATCCGATGGTACGCTGACCATGAAGGCCAAGGCTTCCTCTTCAGGCATATTCGACAAATTGCACTTTTTCCGT
Source organism: Xiphydria camelus (assembly GCA_963678675.1). Lineage (NCBI taxonomy): Eukaryota > Metazoa > Arthropoda > Insecta > Hymenoptera > Xiphydriidae > Xiphydria > Xiphydria camelus. The sequence goes on from OY783201.1 coordinate 17,891,332, forward strand.
AGATGTGCCATGTCCGCAATGAAAGATCGAACAAGCTACAGCTATCTGTGTGCAATAAAGTACGGAAATAAAAAAAAAATTGGATTGAAAATTTTGCACGTAATTGCATAACCCCGCCTTTAGGCGGGTCGCGCAAACTAACCTAAAACTGGACATCAAAGCCACTTTTATTTCGCACAACATATGCAATACTCAACTATATATCTGAAAGAACTTACCAATAATTTTGGCAACATTTATTTTTCACTCACATACCTGTATTTCAACTTTCAATCCGTACGTTCCTTTGAGAATAATTTATTGCGCCAAAACACCACGTGGTCGCCAAACAGGTGACAGTAACAAACACGTACACGTTAAAATCGGCTGTGCGAGTGAAATTTCCATATATGTATAAACCGATCTTGACGCGGAGTCATTCAAAAAGTCGCTTAAAATATATTCCTACCTAAAATGGCAATATAAATAAAGTCCGCCTTGAGGCGGGTAAATGCATTACAGGGTTAACATATAAATATTGTCCGTTTTTTATTTGAATACCATGAACAACAGTAACAGTAATACCATTAAATCAGTGTCTTCACCAGCCAATGTTACCGATTTTTCTAACTTTCTTGCTTCAAGAACTTTCTCCGCTATGAGTGTATCTGCATCCCCATGTGCTTGGAAAACTTTAATGTCAGCTGTTTCGAGATGTTGGCTTAGTTGTGAAATAAACAACTTTTTATTGTTTTCATTTTTTAAAAATCGGGGCCTATTAATGATTGCCATGTTGTGGTCTATTAACCGTAAGACTAATTGTGGAAAGGCCAAATGTTATCCGTCTTCACTTTCATTTAGCCGCCTGGCATACGCCTATTACGTAATGAAGGGCCGATTGTAAAATTTCTTACATTTCAGAAACACTTCGAAATAAAAAAATACCTAACTTTATTGATTTAACACTTTTGAGTACTTTTACATGGGAAAATAATTCGATAGCATTTACGCTGAGAATAGTGTTTTTTTTTGAAGGCCGAAAAATATTTAATGACTTTTGACACTTGCTGTACGCCACTGGTTTATTCAAATTGTGTACATATATACACCAAATTGTAGGTAATTTTATTGGCTTTCATTTCGGTTTCTTGCATTTTTTCAAAAAAAGGAGTAGTTTTTGAGATATTTGATAAGAACTAAAAAAATGTACCTTTAGGGGTAGTTTTGGGGTTGTTTGCACCCTCGGAGGGATGGGGACTTTTAGTATGTTAATCAGGACTAAAACAGCTAAATAATCCCGCATAAATCAGCTTTAAGGCATTTTGTTCCACGAGCACCATGTTATCAAAAATAACTTCCCTCTGGCCTACATGCCATCAATCCTGGACGACCTGCCTCGGCAATAGGCCCGACATCGAAAGGGGTAATGGGCCACCTGGGCCGAGTTCCGACGGGACTTTCACGCCCGCTTTGGGACCCGGGATTTGGAGAGGACGCTAGACGACTTCCTCCGGAAACGCACGCAGGGGGAGCAGGAGACCGCCGTCGAGTTTGTGACCTGCCTCGAGTTCTGAGCAGCGAGGATGAAACGTCCCCCCCCCCCCCACCCCGAGGACTTCGCGAGTCTCGCCCTCCGAAACATGCGGCCGGAATACCAGCGGGAAATTCGCCGGGAGGAGATCGCCTCCTTGGAAGATCTAATCGACGTGGCCACCGCGAGGTAGGATATCTGGGCGACCATGCGTTAATACCAATCCCTGTCCCCGAACGAAGAGGTCACCGGTGCCTTTCCGTACAGGGCCGAACGAGCCGGCCATACGCGACGGAGGGCATCAGCGGTACATGCGGTGACCTCGATGGAGGGAACGGCCGGCGCGACAGCAGCGAGATCGGTCCCCTCGTCACGACCATCGAGGATCACGCCGGCGTCTCGACCTTCGACGTCGTCCGCAAGTGAACAGAAGAAGGCGGGAGAGGTCGACCGAACCACCGACAAGGACATACGGTGTTGAAACTGCTCCAGCCCAGACCACCGCTTGCGTCGGTGCCCGCAACCTCGTACAAAGGACTATTGCTACCGGTGCAATAAAGGGACCCCGGATCCCCAGTGCCGTCGATGCCAGGGAAACGGGAAGGCGGGGGAGCACACGTAAACGAAGCGACTCCCTCCACTCCCAACAAGACGACACAACACCGATCGCCAGGAAGTCCCGCCTCGACCACGAAGTCGCCGTGCCCTCGTCACCCCGTACGTCACGCCGCATCCGAAGACGACGCCGGACTCGACAGTCAACTCGCCGTCGAGATCGCGGCGACTCACGACGAAGAAACGGAGGTTAACGATCGGGTCGTCTTCGGAAACGCCGAGGCACCCGAATACCTCCGCGAAGGAAGCGCTGAGCTCCTCGACGCCAGCTCCACCGTGCGATAGGCCGAAAGGATGGAGGTCGCCACGCGAGTCGTCTTCGGAAACGCCAAACGACTCGAAAAGGACCTCAACGAAAACCGTTCCGCCTTCGGCAACGCCACGTCCCGCGAGCGAGGGAGCAACGGCAGGATCCGACCGAACGGAAAAAGCGCATTCCGAGTATCGGAACGCTACCTCACTCGTTTCGCCGACGGTACCGCGAATAGCGGTTCCGGATCCCTACGATGTCATCGAGGAGTAGGATCCTCCGGAACCCTTGCGGGCACCGATATGTGAGTGGAGACCGCCCACGAAAGCGGATACAATCTTCGACGGTGACATCCCAACGGGGACGCAAGCATGGGTACATTGCGACGACATCCTCACGGTGAAGGGCGACGCGCGCCCTTTCATCCGAGTCCTCATCAAGGAATACCAGCTCAACGCCTTACTCGACACGGAATCCACCCGGACGTACATGGGAACGGTCGGTCTCCATCCACGATTTCGAGAAGGGATCCAGATCCGAACACCGAGAGCGGGTTGCATCGAGACGGCAAACGGTAGCCTGTGGAGGTCGTCCGGGAAGAATTGACTCTCCCTCTCAGGATTGACGACCTCGAGCTCGACATTCGAATCGTCCCGAATTTGGCTATCGATATGATCCTCGGGGTGGACTTCATTACTCGTTTCGGAGTCTCCATTGACGGATCATCGAACTCGTGGACTTCGAATCGAACGAGCAAAACGTATTCGTTCCTCGGTCCCAATGACCTCGACGAACACGACGAAGAGCAGTGTCACGGGATCACAGAGCTTTCTCCGAAGGAGCTCAACGACCTCTTGTAACGCAAGCTCCCGAAAGTCTCGGGGAAGACCGGGTGCACGGGGCTAATTGAACACCGCATCGACGTTCAAGGGCACGCGGCTATTAAACAGCGGTACTACCTCGTATCACCACCCGTGCGAGAGGCCATGTATGCGGAAGTCGATCGCATGCTTGCCGAGGGAGTCATCGAGCCGTCAACCAGCGAATGGTCCTCGTCGATCGTGATGGTAAGAAAACCAAGTAGAAAATATCGCTTCTGCTTGGATTTTCGAAAGGTCAATGCGGTATCAAAGAAGGATGCCTATCTATTGCCGTACATGGAGGGTATCCTGACTAAACTGCGGGTCGCCCGTTACATCTCGACGATCGACTTGAGCCAGGCATACCATCAAATCCCGCTGGAAGAGTCCAGTAAGGAAGTGACGGCATTCACTGTTCCGGGAAGAGGACTCTTTCAGTTTCGTCGGATGCCATTTGGACTCTCGGGTGCGCCTGCGACGTTCCAGCGTCTACTCGACCGGCTAATCGGGTCGGAGATGGAACCATACGCCTTCGCATACCTTGATGATATTATCGTTGTCACCCCCACGTTCGAGGAACACCTGAAATGTTTACAGACCGTCTTGCAGAAAATCGAAGGGGCCGGACTGACAATCAACCCGGAAAAATGTGAGTTCTGCCACGACGAGGTTCGATACCTCGGATTCCGCGTCAACCAACACGGGTTACAAACGGATCAAGAGAAGGTAGAGCCGATTCGAGCATATCCATCACTGAAGAACCTCCAGCAACTACGACGGTTCCTGGGGATGACATCGTGGTATCGCCGATTCATATCGAACTTCGCGGAGAGATCGACGCCGCTCGCGAGCTCATTAAAGAAAAATGTGCGGTGGTATTGGGGGACCGAGCAGGAAGAAGCGATTTCTCGATCCCTTTCGTACTGCAAACGGACGCGAGTGACTACGGTATCGGGGCAGTATTAACGCAAACCCTCGATAACATCGAGCACGTGATCGCGTTCGCGAGTCGAACCCTGTCGAACGCCGAACGAAATTATAGTACGACCGAAAAGCAGTGCCTCGGCGTCGTTTGGGCTATCCGAAAGTTCCGTCCATACATCGAGGGATTCAAATTCACGGTGGTCACGGATCACAGTAGCCTGCGATGGTTACATAATTTGAAAAGCCCAGACGGAAGACTCGCGCGGTGGGCCCTCGAGCTTCTGCAGTATGACTACGACCATTGTCCATCGAAAAGGAGCGTTGCATCACATACCGGATGCACTATCACGGATGGTCGAACCGGACGCACCGATGGACATTGCGACGATCGAGGAGAACCTCGTACCACCATCGCTCTCGGTCCAAGAGAAGTGGTACGATCGATGGATGGAGCACGTTCGACGATTTCCAACGAGCAACAACGGATGAAAAAATCGAGAACGACCAACTATAGCCAGAATTTTAGTAGTGTTATCTTTTTCAATCGTACGAGGAAGCAGCATGTACGCACTCTCTCTCATCTAACCGTCGCGTCGCGCCCACTTCCTACGTTGTGTCCTATAGCAAATTTGTCTGTAGTACGCGCATCCTGGCTAGCTCCGATAAATTTCAAAGCCTTACAACCATGATTCATGACCGATTTTTTTACAGGTAGGGTTATACCATCGTGTTTGCAATAAAATTATCTTTATTTTCATATATAGTTTAATTGGTAAACAGATCGGTGCAAATTGCTCATATCAGCTCACCTGTTTATATAGTTTTAAGGGTAGTCTTGAGCATATTTTATTAGCCTACCCATTCGCGATATATTCATTGACGTATTATGTTTGATAAAAAATACTTTTCATCCGGTAAGCAGATCGGTGAAGAACGTCTTTAGTTCGGATCTTAGACCATCACGTCATACCTACGAACTCGTAGACTTGCACGGCAAGTCGGCCGGGAAGCAACACGTGTCGGATCTAAAACTCGCGCGCATCGACGGCGATCCGATATACTGAGAAAAAAATTTACTTCATCGAAATAAACGTGCTTTTGGATAGTCCCAAGAGCATATTTATTCGATTTAAATGAATATTGGTTGGACGCAAATATTAGATTATTGAATTAATTAGATGTTATTTGAATCAAATCAATATTCATATAAATCTAATAAATACGCTTTTGGGACTATTCAAAGGCACGTTTATTTCGATCAAGTACATTTTGGTCTCAGTGTACAGACATAACTATTGGCGAATGCGTGCATCACGATCACCGACGGCTAACGATCGCTCCAAAACGTTCTAATCTTCGTTCCCTCGATACAGGAGGATGGAAGGCGAAGCGAGGATCCCGCCGCTAGTCGCCGTCGACGGGGCTGCTCCACTAGGGGCAGGTTCGACAGTACCCATCCGCATCCACGTTCCGCGCACGTACCTCGAGCGGAAGCTGAACCTGAGCGGAGGAGCGGCAGCATCTTCGGCCATCGACGTGGCCACACAAATGTCCCCTCTACCAGCCCGAAGGAGGGTGGATCGAGCGACCGCAATCGAGCAAAATCCGCAGGGGAAGGTGTTGATCCCATCGAAGGACTAAGCGAAGAAAGGCCGCAAACTACGGCAGGCGCACGCGGGCTGAGAGGACGGGTGCGCCAACTGCTTTGAAACTGGGCACTCCTGGATGTACTGCCGGAAGGTACTCCGAGATAGGTTCTGCCGAAATTGTCGTCGGCAGAACGTCACCACCAGGAGTTGCCCTGTATGTAATCCACAGAAATAAAGGGCAACCGTAGTCGGACCACGGATAGATTTGTCGTTCTTCCACAATCTCTCTTCCATCGTCGGCGAGCGGGCGTTTAAGCGAGTCGGGCGGAGCCGACGCGTGTCAGGAACTTTCAGTTCCAGCTAACTCCTTAGGGGGGAGTTTGTGACGCGGAGAATCGCTCCGCGTCTCAAAAAGGCGCGCGAATAGGCCACCGAAAGGGCCCGCCGATAAAAGTGCGTGCGAAAGAGGCGTCCGCGTCAGTAGGAGAAAGAAGCACCCGGATTGCGGTAGCGAACGGTTTACGTGGAGCTACCTCGGAGACGCGGGGTGTCAATACGACGACGGTGCTCGGAACTAGTTTTTTTGATCCTTCGTATGAACAACGTAGAGGAGACGATGGATTCAGTTTTCGTCGAGACGCGCTCCGAGTACGATCGCTAGCTTTCGAGACGAGGATTCTAGTTTGCGACCTGCGGCGTTCCCGAAGTTGAGTTTCGCGCGAGACGCGACACGTCCGAGATCGAAGCAGAGAGTGAGTTCCGTACGAGGTCTGAGATCGGGGCCGAGTGTGAGTTCCGTACGAGATTCGAGTAAGGATAGAAAAAAACGAGCTGCAGCACCGAACGAGACCGAGAAACGTCGAACGAAGCCGGGGGGACAACCCGAGGAAGCCGCGAACCCCATCGAGATCACCGGTACCTCTCCTTTTGTCCTCGCGCCCGACCGCCGACTCGTTTCCGCGCCTTCCCGATTGCGCGTTCCACCGATTAGCGCTTTACCGTATCGTGTGTTCGTTAACGCATGTCGTTCTCGCGTCTCGTCGTACACGAGCATCGTCGTATCAGCGCATTGTCGTCGCCGAAGAGCGTTTCTTTTCTTTTTTGTAGGCGCATCGTACGGGAGCGCTTCGTCGTAGACGCGTATTCCGGGTAGCGTTTTCCCGTTGTAGCATTTAGCGTGGTGTACGCGGCACTGAGACCGCACCGGGTATCGTGCCTCGGTCACCAGCGCCGTGCAGGAACCGCCGACTCGTTAGTCGATAAAATAAAGAGTATGTGAATAGTCGTCAGCAGTTCGTTTCGTTTTATTTTCTTTTCACACCTCCGTCCATGAATACCGTTCCTCCCGCGTCCCAGCCATCGCCGTTCGAACCGCCCCTCTACCATTTGCTGGAGTAGCTCAGCACGAACGTGATCGGACCGTTCCAATCCTTCGGGGATCATTCATTCGGAGACGTCGTCCGTCTCCTCGTTGGTGGACCCGTCGTCCACCTGGCGCCCATCGTTCTTTCCGTCCCGCGCGTGGCATCGTAGCCACCCTTAGTGACGTAGCGGAGGGCATCGCGGGCCCTTAGCGAAATGCTACGTCACAATATGTATGCAAGTAACATATGATTTGGGCATCGCAAACAAGGCGCTTAAGATACAGTGTGACAAAAAACCTCCTTTCCATATTCTCTTTATACTTATTGGCCCGTTTCTTATCGCACATCCCGAAGAAAAGTGTAATCAAAATAATAAGTCAAAATTAAGTCAATATTAAGTTAATAAGTGTAATATAAGTCAAAATTTTTCCCTTTTCGGTTTTCTCGCGAAATAAAATATTAAAACTGACTAAATAGTAAATAGTAAAACTAAACTAAATAGTAAAACTGACTTTGTTACAGTTTTCCACGAGGCAAACTAGACTTGGCATTTATTTCGCGAGAAAACCAAAAAGGGAAAAATTTTGACTTATTACACTTTTCTTCGGGATGTGCGATATCATGATGGCTTACTTCAAGGCTATTGGTAAATATATTGATAATTGTGGCTTAACAAATATTATGGTCGATACTGAACTTTTAACTAATGGCTCTGTCAATGATTGGATTACCGGCAAACATTTTAACAGATGTAAAAGGCTTCATCCACTTGCTTCTTTAATGATTCAAATTATGCACTATGAAAGTTTTGTAAAATTAATGAATCTCGAAATAACTGATGAAACGAGACAGTATCTGCAAGAGTTAAAAAATGAACGGCAAAAAATCCAAAGATTGACAATAAGCATACAGGGTGGTAGACCAGGTTAAACGTCATTTTTTTTATATGTGATAGAACAACAACAAAAAAGTAGACTTTCATAAGAAAATTTTTTTCAAAAATGTTTCCTAACAAAGATACAGGGTGTCAAAGTTTCGAAAAAAAATGGTTTTCTCATTATAACTTCTGAACTACTTGATCGATTTCCATGAAGTTTCGCACACAGGCTAATGTAGAACAGCTCTAATCAATAATTAAATAATTTTTAAAAATTCTCCAGTGGCGTAGATACTAGGGGCCGGTACCCCCTTTCCCCCTCCTAATCTCCGGCGCCATTGGATATTTTGCAAAGAAAATTTAATTATTGGATTCCCCGTTTAATTTAAAGAAAAAATCACCCTTGCAAATTTTTGATTTGGTGGAACGTTAATACGAGGCGTGCCGTCAACTGAAGAGAAACCGTCCTCAAGTCTTAGCGGCAATTAATTCCGTGGCCAGAAGAGCTCAAAAATGCATTGAGGTCGGTGGATTCCATTTTGAGAACTTATTGTAAAACATAATTTAATTGTTGATTAGCTTTTTTTTGTATCTTTGATGTATGTCTAGTCAGTAATAAAATGTCAAAAACAGTTTTGGCCTCTCATATTCTATTTTCTTGGCAGTTCAATCATAACGTTTAGCCTGCTCGAAACCCTATAAATTTAAATAAATATCTCAAAAACGAAGTCACAAATCAAAAATTTGCAAGGATGATTTTTTTCTTTAAATTAAACGGGGAATCCAATAATTAAATTTTCTTTGCAAAATATCCAGTGGCGCCGAAGATTGGGAAGGGGGAAAGGGGGGTACAGGCCCCCAGTATCTACGCCACTGGAGAATTTTTTAAAATTATTTAATTATTAAATTTTATGGAAATCGATCAAATAGTTTAGAAGTTATGATGAGAAAACCATTTTTTTCGAAACTTTGACACCCTACATCCTTGTTAGGAAACATTTTTGAAAAAAATTTTCTCATGAGAATCTATTTTTTGTTGTTGCTCTATCACATATCACAATTAATGGAGTTCAACCTAGCTTTGGCCTGCTCGCAACCTTATAAATTAAAATAAATATCTCTCAAAAACGAAGCCATAAATCATAAATTTGCAAGGGTGATTTTTTTCTCTAAATTAAACGGGGAATCCAATAATTAAATTTTCTTTGCAAAATATATAGTGGCACCGAAGATTGGGAGGGGGAAAGGGGGGTACCGGCCCCTAGTATCTACGCCACTGGAGAAATTTCAAAAATTATTTAATTATTGCTTAGAACTGTTCTACATTAGCCTGTGTGCGAAACTTCATGGAAATCGATCAAGTAGTTTAGAAGTTATGATGAGAAAACCATTTTTTTTCGAAACTTTGACACCCTGTATCTTTGTTAGGAAACATTTTTGAACAAAATTTTCTTATGAAAGTCTACTTTTTTGTTGTTGTTCTATCACATATAAAAAAATGACGTTTAACCTGGTCCACCCTGTATATTAGATATATTACAGGAATATGAAGAATATGAGACAAATACACTTGCTGGAGAATATGGGAAAACTCCACAGTTCTACTTAACCCTCTGACGCTAAACTCTTAGCAATCCCTGTCGCGTGAGCTGGAGAAAGGGAACAGCCAATCGCGCGCGGTCGCTTTATGTGTTAGTGACTGACGTCACGGAAATGGCCCCCCACTCTCATTCAGCCAGGCTCGTAGTTAGGGGCCTGCTCACTCATATACCGTGCTCACTCGCACTCACGGGATTTCGCGCGACGGCACGGCAATGAAATAGGGGCCCCATACACGGTACGATTCGTTGCCTCGATCCGTCGTTTCAAACTGATTGAAACGACGAATCGATAGTGTATGTCAACATAGTTAATGATTTACTTAGTCGAAGACTACTTCATTGTCTCTATTAAAAAAAATGGCTTATTAAAATCACACCGCAGGTAACTTTTAAAGTTTCGTCGATGCCCAGCGACCATACGGGTTGCGACGGCCCTGTCACTCTCTCCCCACTACACTAACGTCTCACGCTTGACTCTGCCCCGCGCAGTGGTGGGGAATCGAGCTTTGCCGTCAGAGGGTTAACATACTCAAATTTAGTTCATTACTATCTACTGTTAAATAGAAGCATTCGAACTGCAGACTTTAAATTGTTAAAATTTGTAATTCCGAAAATATCAAATCTTTTCTTCACCTTCAATGAACAGAATTATTCAAGATATTTGGTTAAATACTCTAACAATCTCCAGAAAGTGGACAAAACTCACCACGAATTCAAGGAGCACTTTCTCTCGGCAACCGATCGATCTAGTGCTGGAACAAACGATCAATGCCGACACTGCAAATAAATTAATTAGTGTCATTCACTCAACAAACTCCATATCAGCTCGAAGCGGTGGTGTAAAAGCCACAGCATACGAGCAAAATAATTACCCATGTAATGTGGAAACAACTGGATTAAGAAATCGACAAGACATTACAGCGGATTTGCGAAAAAGTTTTATTGAAAAAAGTACCGACCAATTGAAAAAATTAATTTGAAATATAAGAAAGCATGTGTCCTTTTTCGAGTACTTTAGATCGAGACTCCCTGTATAACATTTCAAGTGGCCAGGCAGCGAAGGAAAATGTTGCGGAATTCCTTCTCAACGTTGAGAAAATAGGAAATGAGAACAACGAGAAAAATCTATTACTGAATGTGCCGAAGATGGGAAACGATTTGAATTGCCAATTAAGAAAAATAAAGTTTACAGTTTCATCGAATCACAAAAGAAAAAAATTAATGTTTCTGGAAAAGTTGTAGAGGTCCGCATGCAACACGACTTATTCGGAAAACTGCTCGGAATTTCTTTGGAAAAATCATTAAAGCTTGATGAAATGTTGGCTTATCCATTGATACCAGTTCCGTTATCATTATGTTATATCGATGAAACAATGTGCAAGTCTGATAAATCTGCTCTCTTAAAACTACTGGAAAATAAAAGAAACGCAAAACCACCCTCACATGTAGACGTCCAAATTTTTGATGGTTTTTTCACGTTGCATCTTATGAGGGAGATTCCGCTGTCCTTTGGAAATATTTCCAAAAAAATGTTGCAGATGTTTACGGGAAATACAGCGCGTACAGTCATAATCACAGTTGATCAATATTTCTCCCCTTCAATTAAAGATAATGAGCATACATAACGTGGAACGAATAGAAATGAACGTTATCAAATCACCGGTGGAGAACAAGTACGTCCTGCGGTTTTTTCAATGGTACTCAAGAACATCAATTTTAACACTACATTTACCAGCAATTTAAATATACTTACCTATTTGTACCAAAACCAGTCAGAATTACTGGTCTTTAGAAAAAGTGCTTAGTGGGGATTCCAGTCTTTATTTACTTTTAAAAAATAACAAAAAATAAGTTGAATAATATTGATTGTAATACATAAATAGATTCACAAAAATTATCAATTAATCAAGCGCTTAATTATTACTAGTTAATCAGCCACAATATTTACATACGTTAATTTTGCTCTGTGTACACTCTTTCCGTATACATTTTTTTTCATATATTGCAAATAGTTGCGGTCCTATTATTGTTGCAATATCCTATTTGTATGTGTGACACCATTTACATATAGGAGGGGTGCTACTTATACTCGCTATATCAGCTACTTGTGGTTTTTCCTTGAAGTCTGATATATTCAGAGGAAAGTTCTTCAGTTAGACGAAACAAAAAAGTCTTTCCTTGATTTATTCTCACCTGCCGTGTTTTTATACAATATCCAGGAATTTATTGCAGCTAAATCTAAAATATTGAAGAAAACTTGAAGTGGCCATCTTCTGAAACCTGACTTGATAATAAATTTTCGAGCCATTTGGTCAATGACATCGACGCCAAAATTAGTACTGCTATAAAAAGACAGTTTCGGGTAATCTCTTGTTGGTTTTATCAATGTTTACATGTTTGTGGTTTGTACTTAGTAAAATTACTTCCTTATTCGGTTTACTCTTGTAAATATAATAATTTGTTTATTTTATTTATTTATTTATTTTTTCGTATCTTTGATGTATGTCTACTCAGTAATAAAATGTCGAAAACAGTTTGGACCTCTCATATCGTATTTTCTTGGTAGGTCAATCAAGTTTTGGCCTGTCTGCAATCCTATAAATTCAAATATCTCAAAAACGAAGCCATAAATCAAAAATTTGAAAGGGTAATTTTTTTCTAAATTAAACAGGGAATCAAAAAATTCAATTTTCTTTGTAAAATATCCAATGGCGTCGAAGATTGGGAGGGAGAGAAGGGGGTGCCAGCCCCCAGCATTTACGCCACTGGAGAATTTTTAAAGTGATTCTAATCATTACTTAGAGGTGTATTACATTAGTCTGTGCGCGAAATTTCATGGAAATCGATCCAGTGGTTTAGAAGTTATGATGAAAAAACCTGTTTTTTTCCACAACTTTGACACCCTATATATTTGTTAGGAAACATTTTTGAAAAAAATGTTCTTATGAAAGTCTACTTTATTTTTGTTGTTCTATAACATATCAAAATTAATGACGTTTAACCTGGTTCACCCTGTATAATAAATAGAGAGTCGCTCCGTGTCACAAAAAGGGTTCGATCGGCCCTTTCGGGGTCGTGCGTGCGAATCGGCCACCGAAGGGGCCTTGCGATATAAGCTAAGGATGCTTATAGTCTAGCTAGATAAGAGCTAGTGACATTTTTCAGTGATTATTTAGTTAAGGCCTATTTTTTGAGAGAATGTTGTGGGGGGCATGTCTAAGTGCCATCCGTGAGGATTAACCTTGATAGCGGTATGGGAGGCTGGCGGAACGCCCCCAACTTGTAAAAAATAGTGCACAAAATTATTATTTAGTTAAGACTGAAATTTTGTTTACTATTCATCTGGTAGTCCACAATTATGAATATAAATTGGCGGATCGATTGGCCGGCATTAAAAAGGTGGCGGATCAACCTAAATATGTCGTGTGAACAATAAAATTTTTATTATTTAGTTAAGGCTCAATTTTTAATATGTTATTGAGGCAACTGTTTCAAGTGGAAATTTAAATTGGCGGAACAAAATATTGGCATTAACTACCTGGCGGAACGGTTTAAACATCCATTGTGCGCGCCTCGATTTCGTGTTGTTTGCCGCAGAATTTTTTGTATTAGGAATGCTTCTAATATAGATAATGATTTTGTTTATTTTCTGGAATCTTTTTAGTAATAATAGTAATTTAGTTTTTCCCTGGAGTTAATATTTTAGCGCTCATTCAATATTGATGAGCTTCAATATATCAATCAAACATCAGTCTTATGTTAGGACACTCAACATTTTATTTGTGATGTCGGAAGTTTTAACAATTTTTAAAACGGATGAATGATATAATTTTTTTTTAGAATACCCTTTTGGCATTTGACCGACGATATAGTGCTTTATACAAATATAACGAGGTGCGTGAAGTGGAAGAATATTTTTAACAGAAATTTTTTTAAAGCGAACTAATTTCTTAGAGTAGTTATCGACTTACAAATATATGGTAGGTACTTCGTATAAAGACAATTTTAATACCGTCAGTTGTTCGATCATCTAATCATCTTCTGTGTCCGGCCAGTCAGAATCGTCACCTTCGTCAACAGAATCCAGATCACTAGATGCTCGGGAGCCTACGTCTATAAATTTAAACAAATTGATTAGAAAAATGTAATATTTTTTGTTTATATTTACTGTTAAATCTGCATACCTGATTCAATGTCACTGTTCACATTCTCAAGAGCTCAACCTTCTCAACATTCTCAAGAGCTCTGCCTGGCTTCCACGCCCTTACAGGGTGTGATTACATCTCTTCCCGTAAAGGAAAAAATAAATCATATCAGTTATTGAAGGCGTTCTATAATTATCAAGAGGCATTTGAAGACCTAGGCAAAGATGATGTTGACACTTCAGCAGTGTTTCCTGTTTTGCAAGAATTTATCTGCCGGATGTATGGTGTCAAAAACGCAGACACCGTTAATGAAGCTCGTTTGGTACTCTTTAACGAAGCTTATAAAGTTGCAGACACTACGTACTTATTTGCAAAAAACATCCGCAATTCCGACGCATCAAACTTGCCACCATGCTCAACTGAAGTGCAACAGCAACTATTGCGGAGCTCGTACATTGCCAGTATCTGGCTAAATGCAAATTTGCAACAATCAACGGACAAATCTCCAGAAAACCATGGCTGGTGCATCAACGACGGCAAGTATGAATTCGTCTGGTTTCAAGGAGATCAATTGCCTGAATTTCTTGGAGATGTACTTGTTGAAGATTCCAATAAAAGCAACAATGATTGCAACAGTGACATTGAATCAGGTATGCAGATTTAACAGTAAATATAAACAAAAAATATTACATTTTTCTAATCAATTTGTTTAAATTTATAGACGTAGGCTCCCGAGCATCTAGTGATCTGGATTCTGTTGACGAAGGTGACGATTCTGACTGGCCGGATACAGAAGATGATTAGATGATCGAACAACTGACGGTATTAAAATTGTCTTTATACGAAGTACCTACCATATATTTGTAAGTCGATAACTACTCTAAGAAATTAGTTCGCTTTAAAAAAATTTCTGTTAAAAATATTCTTCCACTTCACGCACCTCGTTATATTTGTATAAAGCACTATATCGTCGGTCAAATGCCAAAAGGGTATTCTAAAAAAAAATTATATCATTCATCCGTTTTAAAAATTGTTAAAACTTCCGACATCACAAATAAAATGTTGAGTGTCCTAACATAAGACTGATGTTTGATTGATATATTGAAGCTCATCAATATTGAATGAGCGCTAAAATATTAACTCCAGGGAAAAACTAAATTACTATTATTACTAAAAAGATTCCAGAAAATAAACAAAATCATTATCTATATTAGAAGCATTCCTAATACAAAAAATTCTGCGGCAAACAACACGAAATCGAGGCGCGCACAATGGATGTTTAAACCGTTCCGCCAGGTAGTTAATGCCAATATTTTGTTCCGCCAATTTAAATTTCCACTTGAAACAGTTGCCTCAATAACATATTAAAAATTGAGCCTTAACTAAATAATAAAAATTTTATTGTTCACACGACATATTTAGGATGATCCGCCACCTTTTTAATGCCGGCCAATCGATCCGCCAATTTATATTCATAATTGTGGACTACCAGATGTATAGTAAACAAAATTTCAGCCTTAACTAAATAATAATTTTGTGCACTATTTTTTACAAGTTGGGGGCGTTCCGCCAGCCTCCCATACCGCTATCAAGGTTAATCCTCACGGATGGCACTTAGACATGCCCCCCACAACATTCTCTCAAAAAATAGGCCTTAACTAAATAATCACTGAAAAATGTCACTAGCTCTTAGTCTAAGCATATTAATAATAAGGAGGCGTGCGATCGCGGCGTCAATACGAGCAAAACGCATCAGGACGGGCACTCGTTGAGCATCCGAATCGGTAGCGAGCGGCGTACGTGGAGCCACCTTGTAGACGCGAGGCGTCAACGCGACGGCTGAGTTCGAAGTAAGTTTTTTGCTTTTCGTTCGGGTAACGTAGCGTTGACGACGGGGACAGTTTTCGCATGAGCCGTGCCACGGTCGCTATCGAGAGTCCAGTCTTTGGTTTTGGTGCGTGTGCGTGAGAGACCATCCCGTTGAGCTAGAAAAATTAGTTTGTGCGGATTCCCGCCGAGCACCTGAGGATCTTGCTGCAGAAGAGGAGTACGAGCAGCCTAGAGAGGAGCCGCCGACCGGTCGAGGAGTCACCAGGAGAAGTAACCCCGCCTGAGGGAGGAGGACGAGAGCGAGAGCATCGAACTCGCCGGTACGTAAGCTTGAGTTGCGACAACAAATTTTAAGGGCAATTTATGGGGCATTCCATGTCAAGTTTTAGTAGTAGAAACTTTTGGGTCCCCGATTTAGTTGTTGATTTTTGAAGTGAAATTTCTTTACGCTCGGTGGAGTAAGTTCCTCTCTTGGCGAATGCGGCTGTTAACGAAAACGTGAAACGGAGGGGAACAGCCTCAGAAGACGGACAGAGGAGAAAGGGAATATCGAACGTCCCACTCATTACCAACGCTCTCTCTCTGGCAAGCGTTAGTAAAGCGAGACTATACCGTTTCATTCTCCTGCCCCCGCCCCACTCCTTAGCCACGCTCTGTCTCATGCTTCGCGCTCTTTCTCTATGGCAAGCGTCAGTACAGCTCAGAAGACGGACAGAGGAGAAAGGGAATATCGAACGCCCCACTCCTTACCCCCCTCTCTCTCTCTCTCTCTCCCCTCTCTCTCTC
>OY783201.1:17907882-17956257 GCA_963678675.1 Xiphydria camelus
TCTCTCTCTCTCTCTCTCTCTCTCTCTCTCTCTCTCTCTCTGGCCGCGTGATTACAGCGTGGTGTGTCTCTGTGTATCCGTCCTTCTCTAACTTCTCTGCATTATTTCGCACACAGTCGCTTTCTGCTACCTACCTCCACGCGCTATTTCTCGCGGGCTTCTCTCTCTAGTGTGATTTTCTTTCCTGTGGAAGCCCGTAGCTAAGCGCCTAGCAGGATTATCACTGGCATCTCCGGCTTGGAGGTTAGACTATCTGCTATCTCTCTGAGTGACCGCGCATGCCCGCTTCTCCGCTGACTTTCTCCTCGACCTTCTCCCTTATCCACTTATGGAATTACCCAGTACCGCCGCCTGGGTTACTCGCTTGGAACTAGTATAATACTTTCTCCTCGACTTTCTCCCTATCTCTCACTCGTCTCGACTTCAAAGTTACCATTCCCTATAAACGCTCTTACATTATCATTTAAACTATGGCGGACCGAACACGTAGACATCTTCGTCTCAATTCTCCCACTAACCCTGGGTCCTCACTATCTTTATCCGATTCGAGTCGTAATCTTACTAAGCCCAGCTATGAGTCTGAGGAGGTCTCGAAATCGGATAAAGCCAACGCGGTCAAGAAAGATACTCGCGAAACTCGGACCTCCGCTACTCATAATGCCATGATGGAGCGATTCGACGTACTCAGCGAAGGTCAAGGCCGGATTTTTAAGATCCTGCAGGATCTCCCCGCCATGCGTACAGCCTTAGAGTCGGTTGTAACCGGTGTCTGCCTTGAAGATAACCACTGACCAACTGGAAACCACGACAAATAAGCTAACGCAAGAGGGTGCTGACTTTAGACAAGCCCTGGGAAGCTTTGAAGCGCGTTTGAACGCCATGGCGACTACAATGGCTTTAAATCCTGGACCCTCTACTGTTAGCCCCACTCCTGAGCAACTCACTGCTGCCGCCAACTCCAACACGCTGTCAACCCAGCGCACTCTAGCCAGTCATTCAACCAATCAGGAGCTGGTGGTCTCAGGCATCCCTGCTAGCGCAGTCACACAAGAGACGGCCCCCCAACTTTTGCAAGCCATTCTGGGTTGACTCAAGATTCAAACCACTGAGAGCGACATCACGAGCACCAGACTACGCTGCAAGCCTCAAATGCTCCAGGCAACCAATACACTAGACCAAGTGGAAGCTACTGTGCCGTCACGAATACCATTCGCTGTTGTTTGCAAAGATAATAATCTTCTAGTAAAAAGAATTATCATTGCTAAACGGAAATTTGGAGCACTCAAACTTTCCCAACCTTACGAATATATAACTAGTCAAGGTGTCACCCTTAACTCATCTATGCGCTCCGTGAATTCTACAGTAAACCTCAACGAGATGATGCCTGGACACACTTATCGCCTACTTGCTGAAGCTAAGACCACTCTTGAGGCGGATGGGTTTAAATATATATGGTGCACTTCTGGAGCAATACTAGCCAAAAAATCTGACGGAGGACTCATACACACGATTTCATCAAAAGACGATTTGCCTAAATTAATCAGCCTCTACTCCTCTCAGCCCATCTGACTTACTAAGCCTGTCCACGCATCACAGCATCATCCTAATGACAAAAACCAAGACAGTTTCGAGCCTGTTGCCTTAACGTCAACTCTCTCCGTTCGCATCTCGATATACTGAAGTACCATCTCGACAACAACCCCCAGTACCAGCTGATTGCTGTCACGGAAACCTGGCTTCGAGCCGATTTTCGCAAGAGCGAGTCAGCAGAGCGAGTCGGCATACAACGCACTGGCATCCGCGTAACCGCGCGGACTTTCATAGTATTGTAACTCATAAGAGAGTGCATAGATTTTAATAGTCTCTTTTTACCCTACGAATTTCCCATTCCTCTACTAGCTAAAACTGGTACAGAACGAAATCGAGAATGAAGAGAGAGATTTAAATTAACACAATCAAATAGTGATGTATCTGATAAAAAAAAACCAAAACGTGTGGCCACCACACGCGGAAGAAGTGAAACTTCAATACCAGTTTCTCTGAATTTGATTCCGGTAGTATAGTTTCAATTGGCTCTATACAAGTCTTTTACAATGCTTCTTCGTAGAGCCAAGTGAAACTAATACCACCGGAATCAAATTCAGAGAAACTGGTATCAAAGTTTCACTTCTTCCGCGTGTGGCGGCTACACGTTTTGGTTTTTTTTTAAGTATCTTTAATCAATATAAAAACTGGCCTAAATTTTTAGAACGATTCCATAAGTCGTTCAGCTGTTATTAATTTTTATATTTCTCATTTTTTCCCCTTTCATCGCGATTTACGGCTTAAATTAACTTAATACAACTTAAAAATTTAACACAATACGAAAAAAATGACCCGAATGAAAAATTTGTATTTTTTGTGAATATTTCGAAAACAATTTTTATTTTTCTTATATTGCGTTTTTTCCTGAAAATGGAAACAAAAAATGTATCT
The DNA here is from genome assembly GCA_963678675.1 of Xiphydria camelus. Lineage (NCBI taxonomy): Eukaryota > Metazoa > Arthropoda > Insecta > Hymenoptera > Xiphydriidae > Xiphydria > Xiphydria camelus. Next base: position 17,910,358 of record OY783201.1, read on the forward strand.
CAAAATCGACATTTTTAATTTTCATGATTTTTTTACACTACATTTCTACATCTTTTACGGTAATTTTTTGAGAGCACTTAGAAGGTGGGGCCTCCCACAGAAATGTTGTAATGCATTCTTTAGTGATTTGAAAGTAAAATTTACAATTTTTTTTATTGTAAAATTTTATTTTACAATCTTAACGTACTCACTGCCGCTCTAATTTAGATACCTACATTTTTTGCCCCATCCCAACTTCAAGTTAATAATTCTAACAATAACAATAGTTATTTTCGTAATGAGGGCGTGAAGCGCCGTTTTTAACGAGTGTGAAGTTTGCCGCACGAGCGAAGCGAGTGCTGTAACCTCAAGAGTTAAAAACGGCGCGAACGCCCGAATGATGAATTCTATTTTTTGTCACTAAGTGTCAAATACGAGGTTGACAGGGTTCGGGGCGGGTGGTTGGCGGGGGGGTTGACGGGGGGCTCTGCCCCCCCCCATATTACAAAAAAGTATTTTTTAAAGTAAAAAGAAATAAATAAACAACAAAGAACTTTAACACATTCACTGCCGCTCTAATTTAAATACATTTTGCCCCATACCAACTTCAAGTTAATAATTCTAACATTAACAAAATATATAAAAATCGTCAAAATTCCGAACCACGTACACGTTTACGTCAAAGTACCTTTACTCAAGTGCCAGCCTACACATACATATGTAACCGCAGTGCCCAGTTCAAGTCTAAATGGAATAGAATGCTTATAAGCGACAGCGGCACCCGCGCAATTCATCCGCTGACGCTTATAAGCGACAGCGGCAGTGAATGGGTTAAGTTAGGTTAGGTTGGCTTTGCGTCAGCTGCGTAGAGATGTGCTGCGAATGCGTGGCGTTGGACGTACTGACTGCCAAGTTCAAGTAATAATCGCAGTGATATCATCTCGAGAGAGTGTGCCACTTTTATTTCACGCACTGTGAGGTTATTTCACGCTCTGCGCAGGTTATTTCACGCACTGCGCAACCTTTCACACATTAGTGCCTAAAACGTCATTTCACATGCATCGAGGACGCCCGTAAAACCGAGTATTTGGCACTGAGTGACAAAAAATATATATAAAAATCGTCAAAATTCCGAACCACGTGCACGCGTTTACGTCAAAGTACCTTTACTCGAATGTCAGCCTACACATACCTACACATGTAATTGCATTGCCGAGTTCAATAGTTGATAAAGAAGCCTGAATGGAATAGAACGCTTATAAGCGTCAGCGGATGAGTTGGGTGGGTGCCGCTGTCGCTTATATAGGGTGTAAAAAAAGTTCCGGAACGGCCGAATTTTTTGAAAAATATGCGTCGCATAGAAAAACAAAAAAATACATATTCAATAGTTTTAAAAGTTCTATCCAGCCATATCAAACTCGAACCCCCTCCCCCCTTCCCCGCGGGGGGCGAGGGGTAACTTCAAAATTTTTAATGGAAACCCCCAATTTTTATTTCAGATTCGGGTTTTGTGTTAAAAAATAAGAAACTTGTCTGAAATATTTTTTTGTATCTTGGGTAAATGGCGCTCCAATCGATAGGGGAGAGTGAGAATACGAACGCCAAAAATTAAATTTCTCCCTAGTGGGGAAGAGGGGAGGGGGGATCGAGTTTGGTATGATTGGATAGAACTTTTAACCCTTTGCGCTCGACGACTTTTTCGGCCGGGTCAGGTAGCAACTCGAGGCGATTTCGGCTATATTAGGGAAGCGTTTTACAGGTACTTTCAAATCATTTTATACTCAATTAACGTATACAAATAATAAAATTTCACAAATTTATTTATTTTTACATTAAATACAACAAATTCTGTTAAATATTACACTCTGTAATTAGTTTTTGTGTGATATTTAGTGAAACAATCCCCAATATGCATCATCGGTTTGTTAGAACACGTATCACAATAATACGAGGTTTCTCGTCTACTGCCAGGCTTGTTACGGTGAGAACAAACCTTGTAGTCCCTTTTTGCCCCTTTTAGCCCAATATGGAGCTTTCCATTTAGTCGGGGCGCGGGTACGGCGCACTTCGAGTAGACGCATCAAACCGCCCGAGCCCCGTAACGGCGTTTCTTATCGCACATCGGAAATAAACATATCGAGTTCCAAACCACCCCAGCGCCGTAGCGGCACCGCTAAGAATATCTTATCGCACATCAGAAATAAACATATCGAGTACCAAACGCCAGAACGCCGTAGAGGCGCTGCTCGAGTGGACGCTCGAGTAGCACAAAGACTGTCGCCTCTCACTCGCCATTCGAGTTGCCACACGAAACGCCGCACAGTGGGACGAAATCCCGAAAAGCTGGCCAAAACTCGAAAAATTAAGATTTTATTTCGGGGTTTTTGAGTGGTTGGTCAGTGACACAGATAGTCAGAGGATCGAATTCTGAAAGAGAGGGTGCACAGTATCTTCTACCTAGTAGTGTATATCACTTCTAAATCGACCTTTATCGTTGAAAGACGCGCTGGCTCGAAGTCGATTCAACCACGTCCTTCTTATAAGTGGTCGCAAACATTCTAAAACTCGATCGATTTCAAATCTACAAAATGGATTCGAGAGTTTATAGTAAGTAGATTATTATAACGTATAATAAAACGCATATTAATAATTAATATAATAACAATAAGCAAATTCTTTTTAGGAAAATGCACGTGAAATTACACTGGAAAATTGTAATCACATAGAGAAAAGTTTATAAGTTCGGCATAGTTCGACTATAATTTTTATTGCAGATTATAGATTGAACCCTTATCTAACGAAAACAACAAAAAAACGCTGCGCATATTTGCGTACCTGCAATTTTTGCAAGTTTTTGTAAAACAAGCGCATATTTCTGCACTTTGAATAGTAAAAACATGAAATATGAAGAACTAGATTACATAAAAGTTATACGGCTTAGAACATCTACACAGAGTCGTCCTCACATTGTTATTACAGATGCACAAAATAATAGTAATAACAACAACAATATTAATAATAATCACAAAACGTGAATCTAGGTGAAATTATGTACCCGGGGGTTTTCGGGATCGCTGATAACGAATCCAAAGTCAAAATTTGGAAAAACAATATGGCGGATCCAATATGGCGGAAGGATTCCTTAAAAATTGATCGAATCTGGGTGAAATTGAGTACTCGGGGATTGTTGGAGTCGCTGATTGCGAATCCCATGTCAAAACCAAATCCGAAATCAAATTTAAAAATACAATCAGTTAATTAAGTACGTGTTTAGTACCCTTCATCAGAGGAAGAATAGTTAGCTGCGCAATCACTTCATTCGGCCGTATCACCACTACAGGTTTCTTTACTTACAATTAGTTCAACACTTGGTGTCTTTAATATTCGGACTGCTTCTGGTAGTAACGATCTAAATAATTTACAAGGTAATTTGCAAAAGCTACATGCTTTCACTATGAAACATCCATTACGATAATTCTGCACACCACTTCCTACCGTTGAGTATCATCGTGATCTAAAATATCTTTTTAATTTAGCATCAAACTCGTCATCGGACAAAATAGCAATGCGGTACGGCTCGACGAACAAAGGCTGCAAGTGTACTTATAATCCCACATCCTTCTCGGAAGGCTAATTACCGTATGAATCGGAAAAAAACAACCCCCGGCAGCGATCACTCATAAATACCACCCTATGCGTGAAGTCAGATTATGGATTAAGTCAGAATTCAATAAGTGACCGATCCGGGACGCGGAAACTACCCAACGTCATCTATTGTTCTAATGTCTTTTTCCTAGCTAATTAGGGTACATCGCATCAACCCCCGTTAGTTATACCGTTATTCTTATTTATCCAGTCAGGGCGTACTGCATCACCCATGCTATCCCCACTATCTATTATATAGCTATAAGATATATAAACCGCAACCGAATGCACGTCATTCAATGTGTGTAATCAAGTGAACAGTGCATCACCCAGCATAGTGTATCCAGCGCCTTGTATCCAGTAATAAATATATTAAAAAGTATAGAAGAGATTTTGCAAAAAAATCTTCTCGACAAAAAACTATGGAAGACATTTTTTGATGTGTAAACATCTATGCTATGGCTCTACGGTGGGACCTTCCTGGGAAATCGAGCGTCAGACGTAAGCCGTGTACATGTGACTGCGTCAGTGTGTGTGTGTGGCGCTACTGCGCATACTATTCGCGCAAGCTGGATTATCTCAACGGGAAAACATTTTAGAGAAAAATGTTTAATACAAAACCTTAAGGATTTTCCCGTGGCTACCCAGTGGTCGTATTGGATTTGACCTTGACCGTGACCTTTAAGGTAATATGAAATGCTTTCCTAAACCGTTCATCCGATTGCGATGAAACTTTGGGGAATGGTTGGACGCATGCCCGCGAAGGTTTCTGAGTTAGTAAATCTTATACAGGGTGTTCACAAAAAGTACCGGTACTGATGATTATTATGCCTTCCTAAACCGTTCATCCGATTGCGATGAAAAGTTGGGAAAGGGTTGGACGCATGCCCGCGAAGGTTTCTGAGTTAGTAAATCTTATACAGGGTGTTCAAAAAGTACCGGTACGGATGATTATTATGCCTTCCTAAACCGTTCATCCGATTGCGATGAAAATTTGGGGAACAGTTGGACGCATATCCGCGAAGGTTTCTGAGTTAGTAAATCTTATACACGGTGTTCAAAAAGTCGAACTATACTTGACCTAAATTTGACCTCCGCTGACAATAAAGGTAACATGAAAAAAATGGTCAAGGACACATTTGAATGTGAAAAAAAAATTAATTTGACCTTGATATAACCTTGAAGGTCATGGTCAAGGTCAAATCCAATATGACCATTGCGTAGCCCGGGAAAAGTACTAAAAGTTTTGTATTAAAAATGTATTTAAACAATGGTGGACGGACAAAATCAATCCACAATCTACCCGTGCGAAGCCGGGACGGGCTGCTAGTAAGTTATAAATCTAATATAATAATAATAAATATTTTATTATAGAAAAAATTAAACTTCTTTATGTCGAACTACGACGTCATATTCCCCAATTAAACTCGGACCGCAGATAATTGTAAGATGTTTACACATCCTCCGTGAGTACAACGGCACTCACACCTTTTTTACGATTGCTATTAACATCCGACCTATATATTTCTAGTTTATGCAAATTACCTTGTAAACTATTTAGTTCGTTGCTACCAGAAACAGTCCAAATATTAAAGTCACCAAGTGTTGAACTAAGTAAGGAAACATGTAGTGATGATACGACCGAATCAAGTGATTGCGCAGCTGACTATTCTTCCTCTGATGAAGAGTACTAAACATGTCTTAATTAAATGATTTTTTAATTTGGTTTCGGATTTGATTTGATTTTGACTTTGGATTCGTAATCAGCGATCCCAAAAACCCCCGAGTACTCAATTTCACCCAGATTCGATCAATTTTTGAGGAACTCTTCTGCCATATTGGATCCGCCATATTGTTTTTCGAAATTTTGACTGGATTCGTAATCAGCGATCCCAAAAACCCCCGAGTACTCAATTTCACCCAGATTTGATCAATTTTTGAGGAACTCTTCCACCATATTGGATCCGCCATATTGTTTTTCGAAATTTGGACTGGATTCCTAATCAGCGACCCCAAAAACCCCCGAGTACTCAATTTCACCCAGATTTGATCAATTTTTGAGGCACCCTTCCGCCATATTGGATCCGCCATATTGTTTTTCGAAATTTTGACTTTTTGAATTCGTAATGAGCGACACCAAAAACCCCCGAGTACTCAATTTCACCCCGATTAATACACGTTTTCGAATTTTGGCCAGCTTTTCGGGATTTCGTCCCACTGTGCGCCGTGTCGACTGAGAGTCGCCTCTCGAGTGCAAAGGGTTAAAAATATTGACTCTCTTTTTTTTGTTTTCCGTTTTGAAGTTTTTTTCCATGAATTTGTAGGATTTCGTATTTTTATGTTTCCCCCATCGATTGGAGCGCCATCTACCCCTGCTTCAAAAAAATATTTCAGACAAAAGTTTCTTATTTTTTAACGTATAATCTAAACCTGCAATAAAAATTAGGTGTTTCCATTTAAAATTTTGAAGTTACTCCCCGCCCCCCAGCGGGGAGAGGGGAGGGGGGTCGAGTTTAGTATAACTGGATAGAACTTTTAAAAATATTAAAACCACGTTTTCTTGTTTTTCGTTCTGAAGCTTTTTTCCATTAATTTTTAGGATTTCGTATTTTTATGTTTCCCCCATCGATTAGAGCGCCATTTACCCAAGATACAAAAAAATATTTCAGACAAAAATTTCTTATTTTTTAACGCAAAACCCGAATCTGAAATAAAAATTGGGGGTTTCAATTTAAAATTTTGGTTACCCTCCCCCCCCCCCCCCGGGTAGGAGGGAGGGGGGGCGAGTTTGATATGGCTGGATAGAACTTTTAAAACTATGAATACGTGTTTTTTTGTTTTTCTATGCGATGCATATTGTTCAAAATATTCGGTCGTCCCAGGACTTTTTTTTACACCCTGTATATACCTAAGCGTTCTATTCCATTCAGACTTCTTTATCAACTATTGAACTCGGCAATGCAATTACATGTGTAGGTATGTGTAGGCTGACACTTGAGTAAAGGTACTTTGACGTAAACGTGCACGTGGTTCGGAATTTTGACGATTTTTATATATTTTTTGTTATTGTTAGAATTATTAACTTGAAGTTGGGATGGGGCAAAATGTATCTAAATTAGAGTGGCAGTGAATGTGTTAAGATTGTAAAATAAAATTTGACAATCAAAAAAATTGTAAATTTCTCTTTCAAATCACTAAAAAATTTATTACATTTGTATGGGAGGCCCCACCTTCTAACTACTCTTAAAATTACCGCAAAAGATGTAGAAATTTAGTGTAAAAAAATCATGAAAATTAAAAATGTCGATTTTGAGATACATTTTTTGTTTCCATTTTCAGGAAAAAACGCAATATAAAAAAAAATAAAAATTGTTTTCGAAATCTACAAAAAATACAAATTTCTCATTGTGTTAATTTAAGCCGTAAATCGCGATGAAAGAGGAAAAAATGAGAAATATAAAAATTAATAACAGCTGAACGACTTATAGAATCGTTCTGAAAATTAAGACCAGTTTTTATATTGACTAAAGATACTTAAAAAAAATTAAATCGGAGACCCAAAAGTTTCTACTACTAAAAGTTGACATGGAATGCCCCTTATATTTCCAGTGTGTGGTGCAAGGCACACTTCCAACACCCAACCTTATCTCCTTCAGATTGTGGAAAGAAGTAAACAATAAACTAGAATTTCTCTGGTTTGAGGGCGACCAATGAGGGACTTGCATGAATTTTTTTTATTAGCTTAAAAGATAGAGTAAAAAATTACAATTTTAACGGTATATAAACTTATGGCGACAACATGTCGGAAACCTTCACAAATTTGAGTTAAAAATGTAGCGTTTGAAAGAGCCGGGCAAGCAGCGAGAAGTAGGCGGATTCTGGGTGTGACGTCACTCAACAGTAACAGCGTCTATGCAGCGCGTTTGTAACTGGGCTTGGCGAATTTGTTATTACATTTATACGATGGCTGCAGCGTCAGATAGGAAATACGTGCTTATAAAATATATTGTGTAGTGCCTCAGTGTTCGAATACAAAACGTAATCACCCTGATAAATTATATTTTTCATTGCCGTAAGATGAAAAGCTTAGAAGGAAGTGGTGTAGAGCTATGAAACGTGATGAAAAACGGAATCCAAAACTTTCGTCAGTTTCTTCGTTGCATTGCTGTGAGGATCACTTTAACGTAAGTATAGCATGCGTTGTTCCCGTTGTTCCATTACCTACGAGCATTGTAAATATTCGAAGAAATTAAGAAAACAAAATTTCAGTTGGAAGACGTTGAAAATTATTGGCAGTATAAGCTTATGGAAAACGTGCATCCCAAGCTAAAGAAAGGGGTGATTCCGCACATTTTTGCCTGTCAAAAGCAGAAGGCTCCTCCACTTGAAAGACAAGTAGCTGTTAAGAGACGTAGAAAAGATTTAATAAATGGCGGGATACAAGAAATATTCGATCAAGCAATTCAAGATCCGATACCATCGACATCTAAAGACTTGATAATTATTTCTGAAGAAGGGGAATTTCACAAAGTTGGGACGCGGTAAGTTATACAGTAAAAAGTCAACTAGGTACCTGGGTTATTGAATTGCGATTTATTCTTGTAGGTCCAGGAAGCAACAGAAATTAAATTTATGAAAAAGGGAATTCAAGTAAAACTGAAGCCCTCCTATGGAAGCAAAAGTACAAATACAACAATGGATATCAAACACACAGCTGTGTCACCTTTGAAAACAGCTACTGTTAACATTCACACATCACCCCTCCAACCAGGAAAGATAGCAGTGAAAAGAATATTGGAAGTTTCATCATCAGAGGAAAGTGCCCTCCTAGACACCGACGTAAGCGATGTAGATTATGTGAAAGATGATACGACATCGGAAGGTTCCGAAGAAGTCGCCGAAAAGCAGTTACAAAATTGGATGAGACGAGCTACAGAATTATCAGTTGAAAAAAATCCCCGAATATTCCTTGGTTTATCGTTAGAAACTTATTTCTTGACTGAAAAATTATAAATACAGAGGCTCCACATTCTCATTACATTAAAAAAAATCGTTTAAATGATCCATTCGCTATATTAGCCATACATTTTGGAGTGTCTGAATCAAATGTAAGCCGCACATTTAAACAATCACTGATTGGGTTGGCTCAGAAGTCACAGGAACTAAATCACTTGGCGTTCCACTGATAAAATTTGCCTTCATTTGCCCATACCTTTTAGGGCAAGATATACAAATGTTGTTGCTATTATAGACTGTTTGGAAATAGAAATTGAAAAACCATCCGATCCTGTGCATCATATGGTCCCAGTACAAGTCATGTAATACCTTAAAATATTTGATATCATGTACTCCTGATGGTCTTGCCAACTTAATTTCTTGTGGTTACGGTGGACGTGCAATAGATTCGGTTATTATTGAAGACTGTGGATTTTTAAGTAAACGTTCGTCTGGGTCAACAGCGATGGCGGACAGAGAATTTAAAAATGTTGCAGTATTACTTGAACAAAAAAACTGTGTTCTTATACGGCCACCGTCAGTCTTTACACCGATACGTAGCAGTGCTGAAAAACTTAAGGAATCTAGAAGAATTGCTACCTTAAGAATACATGTTGAACGTGTAATTGGAAGGTTGAGGGATTTTAATATACTACTGCCCCACGCGTGTATCGATCATAATCATGTGCAACTTACGGATCACACAATCACAATTGCATGTGCTATAATAAATTTACAAGAATATTTAATAAAACAACAGTTATAAAGACAAAAAATGTGAGCTTTTTTATTTGGCTGTTAACATACCTACCCTGCATCTACAAATATTTAAGGTAAATGACACAAAAATGCTGTAGGTAGGTATCTACAAATTTTACTGTATAAAACTTTTAAGCAGAGCCGGAAATATAGCATGATACCAAAATAATTGACATTTTTCGATTATGTTTTTAAAATTCATCGTCATATTGAACATTCACAATATTTATATGCTTAGTTTGTTCGAAATTTGGGCATGCTACACAAAAAAACATTGCTTTTTCTTAAATAACATCATTTTTATAACACGTGCATCGAAAGTGGTGCTTTTCATGCTAGTTTTACGGGACGAAAATAGCAAATTGCACGCTAGGATAGAAAAGGTGAGCTCGCGCATGCGCAGTTTATACTTGCTTCACTTTTGTCCCTTGGGTGAATTTTCGTTCACTTTCGTCCCTGAAAACTAGCATGAAAAGCACTACTTGCATTCACTTGTTATAAAAAATATCGTGTGCAACACGGACCAAAGTTGGCGCCGACGAGTGTGATTGCAGCCCTCGCTTCGCTCGGGCAGCAAACTTCACACTCGTCGGCAATCACCAACTTTCAGCCCTTGTTGCACAATATACTATTGAATCTGTACTTGAACTGCATATTTTGACGTTATTTAATTATTAGACTTTATGTAACGGGACTTTCAAAATTTGTAGAAAGTGATAGGAACGAATTCTTGCGACCCGTTAAAAGTTTGTTCGGTAAAATATTACTTAAGATAGTAGAAACTAGCAACTCTACAGTAGCAGACAAATCTAGAATAGAAACTGATCCCGATTCCTACCCAACCACAACCAATAGCGATCATTTTAAGGCTTCCTATAGAAATCAATCAGTAAATTTCAAATCCATCAACCAAACTGAGTTTAAACCAGAATACCTAAACTTGAACCCTCTGTAATCAAACACGATATAGAAATGGCTGAATCAAAAACACCCTCATTAGAAGCGACGATTCAATTGTTATAGAGCGAAGGCTCGTGTATACCCTCCCCTCTCCCCCCCACCCCCGTGGGAATTTCTGACTCACATATTTTTTTGTTGGTATTGCCATGTAGTTTAAGGTTTTAGTTGTTTGCCTCTTGTCAATTACAGCATATCCCGGAAAAACGTGGAAAACTACAGTGTTCCGTCGCACTGAGCGACGGAATTCGGAAGGTCGATTCATACCCCTTAATAGCGTCTGTAGATCACAAGTTCCAAGTTCTAGAAATTCTATTGACATCACAATAGAACAGACAATCAATCAATCAATTGATATGCCAAATGCACCGGCGGCATAATGGGTTACAGCAGAAATTTCCGGGCATATGCACGATGGTGTATTACAAGGTATGAACGTGCTAAATACGCAGAATTGGCATTTGAAAAAGCAAGTATGTTACATCAGATTCCTCTCACCGAGACATGCAAATAGGAGAAATGAACGTAGTGAGCAAAGTGTCTTGAAAGTAATTGAAGCTATTGAGCAATATATCAATCCGTTTGAAGTTGACGACAAGGATTCTCTGTTCTGTTTATCATCTGGAAGGCATGCACCTGAATCGGTGGAAGAAGATTTACTCAATGTACATATTCTGGGGAAAGCTGCTTGCAACACTTTCCTACAGGACAGATTTATTTTAAAGAATAAAAAATTTCATGAACCACTGAAGAGACAAAAGCTTAAAACTTTTAAGAGTATTCAAGAGAAGATAATTGAGATAAGAGCAGAAAGAAATATTTTTGGTCGAGCTTTGCTCCTGTCCCAGGAACGTCAAATTAGCCTAGAGATGCTGTTATCCTATCCATTAGGACCAGTACCATGGGCATTAGCAACTGCTGATGGGTGTCCTACAAAAACAGACAAGGCCAAACTACTCCATGCTTTGGAGATCAAGGGTGCGGTAAATGAACTTCCTAAGGTTGAAGAATGCATTTATATGATTGATGGCATGGCTTACTTTCAAGCTCTCAGTAATATTCCAGAAACCTTTGGTGAGCTCGCCGAGATAGTCTTAAGCCGCTTTCCAAAATGCAAGAGGATAGATTTCGTGACGGATACTTACGCAGATGTATCTATTAAAAACATTGAGGAACTAAGAAGGGGCCCTGGAGATACCTAAGACCAAGATTCCTCGGGATTGAAAAAAATTCCTCAGTAATGGCAAAAACAAGGAACAACTTGTCAACCTTCTACATAATGAATGGAAACAAGACATATATGCCCACTATTTTCATGGTAGAAATCTTTACTCATCACATGATGATCAGTGCATGTTGTTTACTAGCGAAGACGGTTCAACTGTGAATTATACGATACAAGAAGAGCTATGCTCTTCACAAGAGGAGGCGGATACTAAAATTACATTACATTGCTTTCATGCTTCTCAATCCTGTCAAGACAATTTGCCTATCAGAATTAGATCACCAGACACAGATGTTTTTATGTTGTTGTTAAGTTACGCCAACGAAATTGAAAACGTGTTACTGTTTGATACAGGAACTAGAAACAAACGAAGGGTCATTAATGTCACCATCATTTCTCGGGATTTAGGTGTAGCAACGAGCCATGCTATGTTGAATATGCATGCATTATCCGGATGCAACACTACCAGTTCATTTGTTCGTCATGGAAAGTTGTCAGTAAAATCTAAATTGGAAGTTTTCGAAATTCGTGCCTATCCTTAGATCATTAGGATCATCATTTACAATTACAGACATGTTACAGACAGGCCTAGAGGAATTCGTCTGTTGCTTGTACAGTGATAAGGGATACACAGATATAAATAAGCTACGGGGTACGATTTGTTCACACAAAAATACTATCCCACAATGACATTTGCATTGCCAAATACACAAGGTATCGAATTGAGTCTACTACCTCATTGCAAAGCTTCACTTGAAAAGCACATCAGTCGTGGAAACTACCAGTGCCTCAATGGATAGGTATATGGGGATGGGAAGATATATGGAACAATGCACATGTCGCTAAATCCATACTACCAACTACAGTGGGACATGGCTGGAAGATGGAGAATGGACAACTGAAATTTGATTGGATTAAAGGGGATCCGTTGCCGCACAAATTAACCGACGTTATGGAAAGCTTTCATCTAGATGAGTTTGAAGATGGAGATGATCCAGAAGTAGTTAACTTACTTACCCGATATAGTACATGAGGGTGAAGAAGGAGACTGCTGATTACAGATGCTGTTATAAAATGAAATACTCTAATTTGATTTTGAGGTTGAAAGTCAATTTTCATTATTATAACTAGAATGTTTTCGTTTATATTCACATAATGAGAATTTTGTGTTAAGGTTCATATTTACAATAAAAAATGGAAGGATATGTAACTAAAAACTCAGGGAAGAATTCCTGCACAAAATATTATTTATAAACATACCTTCTTCAACGAAAAATTTAAATGAAATGAGAATTAATTGAAAAAGATTCATTTTCTCCGTGTTTTCGTGGTTTTTCATGTTTTTTCGGGATATGCTGTAATTGACAAGAGGCAAACAACTAAAACCTTAAACTAGATGGCAATACCAACAAAAAAATATGTGAGTCAGAAATTCCCATGGGGGGGAGGGTTTCATATTGGTAGCTCATGGTCTATTAGCCGAACAGATGAAAAGCATGCAATCTTTTATGACGGAACGTTTATGTAGTAATTAAAAAGCAATAGGACAGCTAGGGGACTTTTAGTCCAGTCATTGAAGTCCTGAATTAGAAATAATTAAAGAGGATCTGAATTTTTTACAGTAGGTACTGTTTGCACCTTACAACAACTTCCTGATATTTTGAAGGATCATCCCCGGTCGGATTGTTTAAAAAAGAGATGTAAACAAAAAAAACCGATTTTTTGCGAATATCTCTTCAACTTTCAAGAATAACGAGAAAATCTTCAAATAAAAGTTGTAAACAATCGAATTTATAATAAAAAAGTCTTAGTGAAATTTTTACCTATATGCAATAGGGAAGCGGCAAAATGCGTTCAAAGTTTGCGCACCACCTAAGGGAGCATGCTGCGCTTAAAAAATTCATAAGAAATCGAAAAATTACTCTTTTTCGATGATTTTTTTTTAAATCGCATCTACAGGAGTAGACCTACATTTTGAGAGATAACGAAAAAAAAAATTAATGCATTATTAATGCGATTATTGATTATTTTAGAATTTAAACCGATTCTTTTCACTGAAAACATTGGGGAACAATTTTTTTTCTTTAGCTTGGTATTCGTTAGATTATTATCTAAAAAAAAGTCCTGTACGGCTTCGCACTGAATACCTTCTGTGTGGAGATATAATATAATATAATACAACTGATTTTCTGGTGAGTGGCAGTCCTGAATGAAATCTGTGGCCGCACCACTGTACTGGGGACCGACAGAGAACGCGCATATATTCCCGACTCTCTCTTAGTCATAAACGCGTTCTGCACTGCGCGAAGCCGTCTGTGCCTCTACCAAGGAGTAGGTGTCCAACTACCTGCTCTTTACCTCTATAGACCTTCGGCACGCTGCCAAAAAGTGCAATGGTAGTATCATGTATGCCCTTTGAGGTTTCGGTAATAATGCATATGCTGATAAACGACCAAGCAAAATTGACAGGTCCCCGTGGAACTTGTGTTGGAGAAGTTAATTACTTATTGCAAAAAAAAATCGCATCTTGCAATGATAGTATCACGTATGCCGAGCATGTGAAACGATATTTCATAGAAAAAATAATATATATTGAAGAACGATCGGCATACGTGTATCGTAGGGACTAAGGGTCGGCTCACGGAACATGATCCTTTCATCCAAAACGTGGTCATTTAATGTCACTTTCAACCGGCATTGTTGCAACTGAAGAATTTACTGTCATGAAGCTTTTGAAAAGGGACGTGCAAGTATGAAGACAATGATTGGAAAGACAGCAGAGGACGTGTCATTGACATTTAAATATAAAGTAAAAAATGTAGCATCTGCCAAAGGTGGAATTCACATTAATAGCAAATACCAATCAATCAACTCAGGATTACTATTTCAAAGAATTTCCGTTGCGCTTCAAGGTAATGAGGAGCTTACTCATGATGCTTTGCACTATGAATTCACCCTCACCGCGGATGCCTCAAACGTTGGCCTAGGAGTATTACTTTCTCAGGAGGGACACCCATGCTTTTTATATATCAAGGACGTTAAATGCACCTGAATTAAATTATACCACAACCGAGAAAGAATTACTTGCGATAGTATGGGCAATAAAAAGACTGAGGCAATACTTACTCGGACGGAAATTCATAATCCAGACTGACCATCGGGCACAAGTATGGTTAACCAACATAAAAGATCCTTCATCACAACGGCTACAATGGCGACTAAAGCTAGAAGCATACGGTTTCAAAATAGAATATAAGAAAGGATGTGAAAACAAAGCTGCAGACGCTTTATCAAGAATCCAACGAGTGAACATCACCCAAGAAGAATTGAATAAGTTAGTACAAGAAACCTTAGACGACCCCGAAATAGACATCAGTATAAATGACATTACCCAAAACTTATCGCCACCAACTCAAGAAGACCAACAAATAGATAGTGATTTATTGGATATACTGAATGAAGGTGGAATAATTATTAGAGATCCTCTACCACTAGAAGGAACATATGACAACTATATGCATTGTGCTCAGAACAATCCCGACATGTCGGCCAATATCAGAATAACACCCAAGGGAAGAGGAAAGTTGTGGATAGGTATTGAAAAAAATTATACAAATACAAGAGAACTCTTTATGTTATTGCAGAATAGTACCCGAAGACTCGTTGATAAAGGAAGGAATACCATCAAATATAGACTCACAGACGAAATGACAAACTTAGATCAAGATCAAAAAAATGAAAGGTAGAATACTGCAATACTTTCAAACTCAAGTACCGGAAGTACATTTTGTATTAAGCAGAGCGGGAGAGAAGGAACCTACAAAAGAAGTTCGACTAAAACTCCTAAAAGAAGCCCACGGAAATCCCGCTTCACAACACTTCGGTGAAACCAAGACGCTCGAGAGAATGAAACAACTAAGAGACCAACATGGATCAGGATGTAAAAGAATTCATAAAAACATGCGCAACTTGTCAAAAATATAAACTCACGCGTGTGAGACAAGCAGCGCCTTCTATAATACTTGACACACCAACCTTACCAAATGATAAAATAGCACTTGATATTTTCGGTCCATTACCTTTAACTACAAACGAAAATCAGTTCATACTTTCTTTACAAGATATGTTAACAAAATCCACCTTGCTAATACCAATGAAAACAAAGAGTTCCGAATCGATAATAACAAAGCTATTCGAACACTACATTTATATGTTTGGAGCTCCAAAAAATATTCACTGACCAAGGAAGGGAATTCCTATCAGAACTAGTTGAAGAATTTGAAAAAATGTTCAAAATAAAACATATTAAAAGCACCGCTTTCCACCCACAGTCTAACGGATCAATCGAGAGAATGCATGGAGTACTAAAAGACCTCATACGAACAGCAAATGAAGGATACACAACCGACTGGGATGAAAATTTAAAAAGCATATATGCCTTGCATATAACACATCATACTACGAAAGTATACAGACCACTCCATTTGAAGTAACCTTCGGGCGAAAGTCAATATGCCTTCTTCTATACCTAGCACGCCACAAATATCGTCAATTCATTTATTAGAAAAATGGAGAGTAAACGACAACAATATCATTCAAAGGACGAGAGAAAAACTCCAAGCCGCCAAAGAAAAGCACAAAGCGTATATCGACAGAAACATTCATAAGGCGTTGCCAATTTACCAGATTGGAGACAAAATACTCATTCACAACGATCATAAGGCGCATAAACTCAGTCAAGAATGGCTAGCACCATTTACTATCACGAAGATTTTCCCAGACAAAAACAATGTTGAAATAAAGATAGGAGCCCAGACACAAAGGTGATTCATATAGACCGCACGAAATTCTTCTACGGACTGTTGCAGGATGTTCATCTGGATCCGTATAATGCCTAGAAAATATGTACAAAGCTCAAGAGAATTACTTACAAGGGAAGTTAGGGAACCCGAAAATTCAGAAAATTCCGCTATTCCGTGTGCAAGTAGAGTAGTTCAAGCGTAATACAAAAATACATTTCATTGGTGCGGAATTCCAATTTTAAGGGGTGAAATCATCCCTTGAAAAAAATGTAGATTTTTCTTCTTCACGGAATAACTCCCGGACGGTGAAAGATAAGGGAAAAAAGTTGAAATAAATGTTTTATGGTTTTTTCCAATGTTTATACATGTTTATGTTTTATAACTGGGACAAAAAAATTCTGGAAAAAAATTCTTTTTTTAAGTTACCCCCACCAACGACCCATAAAAAATGGATTTTTGGATTTCTTAAGTCTACGTAAAAAATCCCTCTTAATAACCTCTTTCCATACGTCCGCAGTCTATTATGTATCCTTTTTTTTTAATTTAGAAAATCTCGAATTTTAAGGCCGTTTTGACTTAAACAGTGAAATGGTCTTATGAAACGATATCTACATTTTTATTTACATACATTTCATACAGTTTTTAATTATTTTAGCAAAACTCGTACTTACAATTACATGAAGAATGAAACTTATTGAAATGAATCAATGACATTTATTTTTTAAACTACACAAATAAGATATCGTATGAACCTCAATCATAACGTTTAATGACGCAGGATCTATGTCGACACTGACACTGATAACGTTTTAGCAAATATCTCGGTTTGCGTATTGCAAACATGTTTGGCTCGTGACTATTATCGTTACATATTTATAAGGTCCCTCTTCCGTTCGTAAAAAATCTTATGTAAACATGTTTTCTTATTAGTATAATATAAATATGGCTGAAAGATGTAGCTTATTTCCAGTTACATTTACGACTGCAATTAGTTACCATTCTATTGGAAACAGTTATTAATCATTGCTCCAAAGGCTTTTCATTATAAAATGGTGCCGATTAACGTTTCAAAGGTAATAAACATGTTAACGACTACGTTTCAAATTACGGAGTTGGCACAGACCCCTATAATATCAGATGAAATTGAAGTTCATAATCAAATTCGTGACATTATAAACACTTTTAGAAACGTAGATCTCGTACCATTAATTGAATATGATTACGTATTGGATTTTGCTAATCCATCTGAGCACAGGTTGTGGAGTACCCTACAGTTTCAGCAGAAGAGGAAGATAATTTTGAACCTGCAGAATGCATTGTTGATGACGAAGGTGGAAAAGTCGATTTAAGTTATAAGAGAAAAGCTGTTGAATTTTGGAAAAGCGGGAAAAAAGCCCGACGATCACTCACTACTGTGCAGACAAAATTTCGCAAAGTTAAATCTTTGCCACAGCTATATAGATGGGAAGAAAGTGTACAAAAAGGTGGAATGAATGCAGATAAAATTGCATTTATTACGGAATACGTTCTGCAAAGATTTGAAGAAGCTTGTGACAGAAGATCTATTATTCACGATATGGATTTAAGATTATGGGCTCTGAGGGCGAAGGACTTGGTGGACCTTTCCGAATTCAAGGCAAGTAAAT
This sequence comes from Xiphydria camelus, assembly GCA_963678675.1. Classification (NCBI taxonomy): domain Eukaryota; kingdom Metazoa; phylum Arthropoda; class Insecta; order Hymenoptera; family Xiphydriidae; genus Xiphydria; species Xiphydria camelus. The sequence goes on from OY783201.1 coordinate 17,928,366, forward strand.
GGTGGACTTGGAAATTTAAAAGAGTGCATAGAATCGTGTCTCGTAAAATAACAACATTCAGGACGAAATCTACGTTCCAAGATATTGACAACCTGCAAAATATTGCGAAGACGTTTGTATTAAACGTAAAATTAAGTATACCAACTATTGGATTTGAAGAAATATATAACGCAGACGAGAGTGGCTTCAACCTCGAAGTACATTCAAGGCGAACATTGGCAAAATTAGAAGTAAAAACGGTAGAAGCAACGGTCCAATCGGTATCATCTACGACACACAGCTATACTATAATGCCTATCATTTCGGCAAGTGGACGTCTTGTTTCACCACTGTACAGTTTTGAAGTAGTCTACAGGAACATTTGGCCCAAGGGTAGAAGAATCTCTATTTCGTCCAGCTAACATTTACATTCAAGCTTCAAAATCAGGTAAACTTACGTCTGAACATTTTAAAACTTGGTTCATCCAGGTGTATTTATCGAATACTGGCCATAAAAGCATGCTACTACTCGACTCATGGACGGAACATTGTTCGAGTCAGCTAGAGACGTTGATCCCACAAGACAAAGAAGTACAGTTTTCAATGATTCTGAAAAAAACGACTGGCATTATTCAACCTTTAGATGTATTTGGATTCCGGATTTGGAAGAATTTCGTTCGAACATTTTCTGATAATGTACTTCTTCAAGAGAAAGATATTAGTTTGCACTCGCGCAATGAAATAATTAAATTGCAATCATTAACACACAACCAGCTTTCGTCACCTAGATATAAAAATCTTTTCTGATATGCATGGTTTAAAAGCGGATATCTAGAAACGCATCCCGGTGAATTTTAAAACCCTGTAGATTTTTGTTACTTTAGGAGTGTAAAGCACATACCCAGATGTAGTATTTGTGGAGAAGTTGCTTTCATACGCTGTGCATGGTGTGCCGAGTATTTCTGTTTTGAACATTTCTATGAACAATATCATTACTGTATAAATTATAATCCGTAATATTTTAGTGTATTTGCCGTTTTCTACCATTACAACTGTTTTAATGTAGAATCCGTTAATAAAATATGTACAATAGATACAAATATTTTGTTTATCAGGATTCATTGAATGAATGAATGAATGAATGAATTCGTTTATTTATATGTCATAATTTGATTAATGTAACTGCGGATAAGCCATATGTATGTATATTATAAATATAATACACTGGTCACTCAGTTGTAGTCTTGGCTCGGTTCGTCAAGACTCGTCGTGAGTGAATTTCGCAGGAAAAGAAATCAGGGTCATATGTAGCAGTGTTCCCTTTGCGGGCTCCACAATGATGTGTATTGTGATGTGTATGTGTATTGATGCGCATGCATTTTATATATTATTTATTTTGTAACGAAACTCTGCAGAAACATATGTAATCCAACCTCAAAAACACGACTGACAGCAGACAGCGAATGAGTGAACCACAGTGAAAATTGACATAGGGCACTGCACCCTTTGTAGCTACGGTACTGCCGAGCTGGCGGCGCCTCCCTCTCGACTCCTCCGTCCCCTTATCTAAGTTTGGGAGCGAACCCAAGTTCTGGGAATACTACAACTGAGTGAACTGGAACTGAGTGACCAGTGTAATCATAAAACGTACTTACATAAGATTTTTAACGAATAATGAAGGGATATCTCACCAGCATGCAGTGATAAGGCCCGGTGCACACATCCGATTTATAACGTGCGGTGCCGCTGCAGCGCCGGAATGGGGAAATGACATGAATTTTAAATCATTTGGAATTTCTGCTTAAGGCTATGTAGTAGCCTTCTTAAGATGATATCAGATAATTTTTTCCCAAAAAAACGGGCAACAAGCGAAATATTTGTAAGTTTGTTTCACAGCGGAACACGTACTTTGTCACGTAATCGAAAACGCTTCGTGAGTGGCTAGTCGGCTGGGTGATGTCACGGATCGGCAGCCGTAGTGTCTATTGCGTAGACTGCGTATGTCGGTCGTGAAAGTGTTTGCAGTGTATATTTTACTTTCAAACGCATTAGATATTGCTACTCGTAGAAGGCAAAAATGGTGGAACCTGGCATTGTTCAGGGGCAGTCCGATAATTTGCCAAAAATTGACTCGTTTATGTTGTCCAGTTTTATAGCAGGCCAGTCAGACTTTGTTAGCGCTGAAATAAGAGGCGTTAAAGCTGCCAGGTTAGTATGACCATAATTTTCATTATTAGTAGGTACCCCTTTCTGAATGCTAGATACTCACCTGCCACATGTGCCATAAATCTTATAGGTAGGTAACATTAAAATAGCTAATTATCAACATCTGTTACAGATCGGCACGTGAAAATTACGGAGACAATGCAATCGATAGAGTTTGGGTCACAAAAACGTTAACCGAAGTTGTAGCGCAAAATATTAAGAGTTAATCGTGCTATAAATATTTAAAAATCATGGATTGACGCGAGGCTAGTAAACGGTACCTCGACACGAGGCTACGTTGCGTGACGTCAGCTGCCAGAACCCCCGCCACAATGTCCAAACTATGCTCGCAACGAGTAGATTTACCGTAGAAAACGCTCATCTGGGCCGCTAGGCTCGCCGGGTTTTTTCCGGTTGTAAAGTATTGAAAACTTTTTAGCAAGGGTAGAGTTATAAATCTGTACCCTCTCTCTCTCTCTTACCTTTCCTTTGCGGTAATAAATCATAGTCTTAAACTTAGGATTATAAATATCTAACATCGAGCAGTTTTTGCTTATTTCAATACTCTCACTCAAGAAGTAATCGATTAAATTAATGTAGAAGTTGTCTTATCTATTATAATTTGCTTTTGGGGAACATAACAATGGTCCAACATTTGTTGCTACGGATTAAGGAAAAACCCCAAAAGAAAACTTTAATCAGACCAAATAATCATTATCATTCAATCTTAAATCTATGCTGATGCATACATAGTTTGTAGATATAAATTACTCTTATATTCTACACTGAAAAAAAAGAGATTAAAAATTATTCTGTTAGAAGGATAATCTGAGTACGAAAGGTAAAGGTAAAGGTTTTTAACTCCTTCCACAGAGTTTAAAATTTAACCTTCCTTAGGATAAATTTCGATCTATTTTACCTTTCGTACTTAGATTATCCTTCTAACGAATAATTTTTAATCTTTTTTTCTCAGTGTAATAAGCTCACACCAAATCTCTCGATTCGAACTTATTCGATTCTCTTTGAATGTCTTTATTTCGTGGAATTGCGAAGTACAACTTATCAGGTGCAGTTACCGAAGTATTTCTGCACTTTGGTACGACACAATAATAATGTCTTCGAGACGGTTTTTCTTCTGCGACACTATCGGTCATATTAAAGTAGGTACGTGGCACAAATTCTACAGTTCGCAATTGACCAAATTCTGGGAAAATCTGAACGAAGAATGCGCACAGCGCCAACTGCAAGCGGTAAACTTGTGGGAACTGAAAGGGGTCCCACGCCTGGAGAGGAAAGGAAAAAGAAAGCACCGAAAACTCCCTGCGAATGAACCTTTATTCGCGCACAGAACTGCACTACGCTAGCGTCCGGAACAGAATGGCCTAAGGCTAACACGCGTGGCGTGCTCGAGGCGGTCGAGCGGCACGCCACGCTAACGGCGCACGCGAAGCGGCTGCGCGCGCAGCTAACGGAGCGCTCCAAGAGAGAGCGGAAGCGCGGGGGGAGACGAGGTCAGTCCTTGGAACTAGCCGCTGCTTCCGGCGATCGACGCGACGGGACGGCTGAGCCCCCACAGAAACTCCCCCTCCAGTGACGACGGCAGGAGGCAGGAGGAACGAGACTGAGCGCCTGACGGGGGGCTCAGCAGGACTCGGTGACCGAGGAGGGGAGTTCGACGGCGAAGACTGAGCCGACGGGCCCAGGGGAGGAGGCTGTGTCGGAGCGGGAGAGCGCGACGAAGCGGACAAGGACGCCGGCTGCGGAGTAGCGGACGGGGGCGACGGCTGAGAGGAGGCGGTCTTAAGAGCCGGCCGCAGCGGGGCGATTAAGGGCGTCGGCTGCGGAGGCGCGAAACTAAGCACCGGCTGTGGCGACGCGGGGGAGGGCGGTGGTAGGGGGTCCGCGGCCTCAATGAACGCCGGCTTCAAGGAAGCAGTGGACAGAACGCGCGGGGTGCCGTTCACGTCCACCTTGAAGAGGGCATCGCTGATGCGTTCGATGACCCTATGGGGGCCTGTATATGGCGGCTGGAGCGTCTTCCGAAGTGTCTCCACTCTCCTAAACACAAAGGGGGAGGAGAGGAGGTCGGAATGGATGAAGGGCTTCGGGGAAGAAGAGTGCCGGGAAGCCGGAGCGGCGCGCAGGCTCCGCATAAGCTCACGGAGGCTGGTCACGAGCGAGGGCGCGTCGGCGTCCGGGTGGCTGGTCGTCACGAAGAACTCTCCCGGGATGCGGAGCGCAGTGCCGTACAGGAGCTCGGCGGGAGAGGCCTTGAGGTCGGTCTTGATGGTGGTGCGAAGGCCGAGGAGGACGGCCGGAAGGGCCTGCGGCCACGGAACGTCGGGCTTGCACATGAGAGCGGCCTTTAGGGAGCGGTGGAAACGCTCAACCATGCCGTTCGCCTGCGGGTGGTACGGAGTTGTTCGGATCCTCTTGGCACCCAAAAGCGTGGTGAGGGCCGAGAAGAGGTCGGCCTCGAATTGGGCCCCTTGATCCGTAGTGATGGTCAAGGGAGTGCCGTAGTGGGAAATCCAGCCCGAGAAGAAAGCTTGGGCGACCGTCGATGCCTGTTGGTCCGGGAGCGGAATCGCCGCCGGCCACCTCGAGAAGCGGTCGATAATCGTCAGGCAATACTGCAGGCCCTGGCAAAGGGGGAGCTTGACGATGTCGAGGTGGACGTGGTCGAACCGGGCGTCGGGCGTTGTGAAGTTGGAGAGGGCCGCACGGTTGTGCCGAGAGATCTTGGCGCGCTGGCACGGCTGGCAATTGCGCGCGCGGCGTGCGACGTCCTTGCGCATCCCGGGCCAACAAAATTTCTCGGAGACCTGGTGGACCGTGGAGCGGATGCTGGGGTGCGCGAGGTTGTGGATGATACTGAAAGCGGTGTCCCTGAGATCGCGAGGGATATAAGGTCGGATGACCGAGTTGGCAACGGAGCACCAAAGCTCGTTGCCGTCGATGTTGAGAAGCTGCAGTGCGAGGAGGCCGGATTCGCGGATGTGCGGCAGGTCCGGATCGGTGCGTTGGTGTCGAGAGAGCGTCGAGGGGTCCAGGCGAGAAGGCATGTCGACGGTCTCGATCCGGGAGAAGGCGTCGGCGGCCACGTTATCTTCGCCCTTGGTGTAGGCGAAGGTAACGTGGAACTGCAGGAGGTAATCCAGGTGGCGCGCTTGGCGCGGCGAGGCTTTGTCCGGCGCCTGGTTTGGAGCGTATACGAGCGGCTTATGATCGGTGAGGAGCACGAAGGGGCGGCCCTCTAGCACGCTGCGAAAATGTTTTACGGCGGAGAAAGCGGCGAGGAGCTCCCGATCATACGTGCTGTAACGGCGCTGGGCGCTGGTGAGCTTCCTCGAGAAGAAACCCAGCGGTCTCCAAAGGCCCTGGGTGTCTTCCTGCTCGAGGGCGGCGCCGATGGCCGAGTCGGAAGCGTCGGTGAGAAGGCGGAGGTTCGCCTCGGGCCTCACGAAGGTGACCGTGGCGGCGAGTTCGACGGCGCGTTTGGCGTCGGCAAACGCCTCGTCGGCGGCAGGGGTCCACACGAGCGGGGCCTTCTTTTTCCTGGGCGGAAGGTCTTTCAGGAGATCGGTCAAGGGCGCGAATGCGTGCGCGGCCCTGGGGAGGCATCGGCGGTAGTACTTAATGAGGCCGAGGAAACGCCGAAGTTGGACGGCGTCGGCCGGCTTCGGATACGCCTGGATGGCCTCGAAGCGCGAAGCCGGGGGCTTGGAGCCCTCCGCGGAGACCTCGTAACCGAGGTAGGTGACCGTGTCCTTGGCAAGCTGGCACTTGTTGGGGTTGATCCTCAAGTTCGCTGCCCGTAGCGTGGTGAAGAGCGCGCGGAGGTGTTGGAGGTGTTCCTCGGGGCTGCTGGACGCGACGATGATATCGTCCAGATATGCCCGCGTGAAGGGGAGGTCCCGCAGGAGGAAATCCATCGCGCGCTGTAGTGACTGCGCGGAGTTGCGTAGGCCTAGAGAGGATCTAGTAAACTCAAAGAGGCCAAAAGGTGTACAGATGGCCGTCTTGTGTTGGTCTTCTTGGGCGATTGGCAGCTGATAAAACGCGGTCTTCAAGTCGACGACCGAGAAGATGGAGCCCCCGTGCCCGAGGAGAAGGTCCTCTATGATCGGGAGAGGGTATCGGTCGGGAACCGTCCGGGCATTCAGCTGGCGATAGTCGCCGGTGATCCTGTAAGAGCCGTCGGGCTTCGGGACCAGCAGGAGTGGACTGGCCCAGGCGCTGTTGGAAGGGCGGACAATGCCCTGCTCGTGGAGCGCCTTGAACTGCGCGCGCGCGGCCTCCAGGCGCGGGCCGATAAGTCGGCGTGGCCGGGCGGCTGCTGGGGGGCCCGATGTGGCGATGTGGTGTTCCGTCGGCAGATCCGGGAGCAGCATAGCCGAGGTGACCGGAGAGGAGAGGTCGGAGAATTCCTGGAGAAGGGCGGCGAACTGGCCTTCTGCCACGGAGGTGGGGACCGAGACCTCGACTGAGACGACTTCGGCCGAGGAGATGGCGCCGACGGTGTGGATGTTCGTCGAGGTGTCGACCAGAAGGCGGCGACCGAGATCGACCGTTAAGCTGTAGTGTGAGAGAAAATCAGCCCCCAGGATCGGGGAACTTACGTCGGCAATGATGAAGTTCCACGCGAGCGGGCGCCGGAGTTGGAGGTCGAGAGTGAGGCGATGCTCGCCGAAGGTCGAGATGGATGAAGAGTTGGCGGCCGCTAGCGTGAGCGGCTGAGGCTGAAGGTCCGGCCCGAATAGGGAGCGCGGGAGCAGCGACACCGAAGAGCCGGTGTCGACTAAGAAGCTGTGACCGGATGCGCGGTCCCTGACGAAAAGGCGGCGCTTGGGGGTAACGCCGGCCGCTGCCACCTGGAGGGCGGGCGGCGTTACTGGTTTCCCTGTAGCCTGTTGAAAGAGCACGGCTGAAGGCACCGTATTGCGTTGCCGGCGAATCTCTCGTGGTACCAGCAGAGGGTGGTATCGGGAGCGGCCGGGTTCCATGGCTGCGATCCGATGCGGGGGGGGCCGCGGCTACGTGAGCGGCTTCTGGAGCGTCGGGGCGGTCGGTCTTCGGAGTGGGAGGACGCCTGGGCCTGCATGAGCTGGATAATCTGCTGCTGCTGAGCGAGCAGCTGGGAGAGCGTCGACTGAAGTAAGGACGAGTCAGCTGAGCGACGAGCGGGCGAGGGAGAGCGCGCGGAGGGCCTGGCGGGAGACGCGTCTGCGGCCCGCGGGTGCTGGGCGGCGGCGACCGCAGGAGAGCCCACCATGAGTTCGTCCGCAAGCCTGGCCAGCTCGTCGAGGGAAGCGGCAGGGAGAACGCGGCACATGCGGGCTGCGTACGGAGGCAGGAGGTCGAGCCACTTGATCCGCAGGGCGTCCTCGCTCATGGAGGCACCGGCGAGCGACCGCATGTGGCGGAGCAGCTGTGAGGGTGTGCGGTCCCCCAGATGCACCTCGTTGAGGAGTTGGTGGAGGCGGCGGTCCGACGATGGGGAGAGCCGCTGGAGGATGGCTCTTTTCAGCGTCTCGTAGCGGTCCGCCGGCGGGGGCGAGCGGATGATGTCCGACACCTCTTGTGCCACGTCCGGTGGAAGGTTGACGGCGACTTGCGCAAAACGGGAGGAGTCCGCGGTGACGCGGTTGGCTGAGAAGGCGAGCTCGACCTGCGCGAACCACAGGCCCGGGTCGAAAGTCCCGAAGGCCGGGATGTCACACCGGGCTAAGGCGTCGACGGAGGGTAGCTGACGGGAGGCCTCCGTTGTGAGTGGGCCGGCTTATACAGGTAGCTGGTCCGCCGGGTCGGCTAAAATGGCGGGCGGAGGAGCCGGCCTGGGCGGGCTTCGCGGCAGCATGGCGCGAGGTGGCGCTAGTGAGAGGCCGACGCGGAAGCGCGGATGAGCACGTGGCGGACGATCACCACGGCGGCACGAAGGACGCTCGCGAGGGCGAGGGCGAGGGCGAAACAAAAATCACTCGCGCTGGCGAAATAGAGTCGCCCGTGAGGGCGGGAAGGCGGACACTCGCGGGGAAGAGACACTCGCGAGAATGGCGCGGGAAAGAGTCACTCGCGAAGTGCGCGAAAGTCACAAAAGAAAGGGGGGGCGCGAGAGGAAAGGCGCGCGCGCGTGGGTCCCGGCGGCTGCAGATGGCGCGATCGCTGACCACGTGGCGCGCGGGAAGAATAGCCGCGGCACGTGGGGCCACACAAAGGCGGGCGGAAATGCGTGGAGACGAGGATCCCGCACGGAGGGGCTGTACTGGCGCGATCGACACTCGCGACGACGAGAAGGAGCGGAAAATGCACTGAGGGCGGCTACGCGTCGGCTACTAGCGGTGCGGCGGGGCTTCGCCGAGAATGGCCGGGGAGCACGTGGAGAAGGAAAAAGGGAAAAATTTCGCTTCGGAAAAGTGTGAGGGAAGAGCTGCGTCTTCTCTCAGTCGGGGTCACCACTGTGGGAACTGAAAGGGGTCCCACGCCTGGAGAGGAAAGGAAAAAGAAAGCACCGAAAACTCCCTGCGAATGAACCTTTATTCGCGCACAGAACTGCACTACGCTAGCGTCCGGAACAGAATGGCCTAAGGCTAACACGCGTGGCGTGCTCGAGGCGGTCGAGCGGCACGCCACGCTAACGGCGCACGCGAAGCGGCTGCGCGCGCAGCTAACGGAGCGCTCCAAGAGAGAGCGGAAGCGCGGGGGGAGACGAGGTCAGTCCTTGGAACTAGCCGCTGCTTCCGGCGATCGACGCGACGGGACGGCTGAGCCCCCACAAACTTGTAGCCGGCCGGCGACTAGGGGACGATCCGTGACGTCACAGCTGCTATCTGCATTCACCGCGCCGTTTCTTGTGGGCGGAGCTAAGCCGATATTTCCGGCAATTCCGGCGCCGCAGCGTTTAAAAGTCGGATGTGTACAGCGGGCCTTACAGTCAAACACATTCCTATTATGCAAAACGTTATCGGCGTCAATGTCAACATAGATCCTGCGTCATTCAACGTTATCATTGAGGTTCATACGATATCTTATTTGCGTAGTTTGAAAAATACATGTCATTGATTTATTTCAATAAGTTTCATTCTTCATGTAATTGTAAGTACGTGTTTTGCTAAAATAATTAAAAACTGTATGAAATGTAAAGTTCGAGATTTTCTAAATTAAAAAAAAAAGGATACATAATAGACTGCGGATGTATGGAAAGAGGTTATTAAGAGATATTTTTACATAGACTTAAGAAATCCAAAAATCCAATTTTATGGGTCGGTGGTGGGGGTAACTTAAAAAAAATTGTTTCCAAAATTTTTTTGTCCCAGTTTTATAGATCGGAAAAAACCATAAAACTTTTATTTAAACTTTTTTCCCTTATCTTTCACCATTCGGGAGTTATTCCGTGAAGAAGAAAAATCTGCATTTTTTTCAAGGGATGATTTCACCCCTTAAAACTGGAATTCCGCACCAATGAAATGTATTTTTGTATTACGCTTGAACTACTCTACTTGCACACGGAATGGCGGAATTTTCTGAATATTCGGGTTCCCTAACTTCCCTTGTTAGAATAGCATCCAAAGAGTAGACTCAAATTATTCAAAAGATAATATCGACAGACACACATAATGATAAGAAATCCCAAAGAAAAACGAAAACTTGCGAATAATCAATCATTTAGTGATATGCAATATTAGTATTACCATAGATATCGAAAGTTTTTAGATATATTCTGATTAAGTATTAGATTATCTAAAGGTAACCTTATATCACAATATACCCATACCAAAGATTGTTCAATGGCATCTATATTAGTAAACATAATAGTCCAATATCTCAGGGCGACACATTGCGGAATTGCGAAGAGATCTTAAGAACTGATTGTAAGATACACCTAAGGCAATAGAGTAACATAGACAGTGTCTCGCGGCATGTTCGTTCAAGTAGTTTCGCGCTCAGACACGACAGCGCTGATTTCGCGAGCGCACCCGTGTCTCTTTACACCACAAATGTCTGCCCCCTGCACCCCTCAATTTTTACATCGAATTTTGTCAATAAATATACGGTTATAACAAAAAATATGCTTAGTTACGCCATATAAATTGAGTATTCTCTATTGATAGAGACCAAAATAAAAGTTATAAGTTATATATTAACAGAGATTCTTCCTTAGCAACGCGAAGCCACGCCCCTTGCGCCTAAAATTCGAGAATCCGATTTCTCGGGCGATATATATATATATATATGTCAAAACCTCACAAAAATTCCGCCTATCTTCGGCGGTAGTCGGCCATGATCGAAAATGTGTACACAGATGCGACCACAAGCATACGCCATCAAATGTATGTGAGAGTGTGCGAGATAATATATTCCTTGAATGTTTGGTTATGGTTTTCAAAGTTAATAAAATATTTCCATTCGCGAAACGATTTCCCTCGCGTTTATTTCGATCCTCGGACGCGCTTGTTAATAAAAAGTAAAAATTCAGTGTAATCGGAGTTATAAATCTCAATAGTGGTGAATGTGACAGACGCTCCGTATAGTTTAATAATCGTTTGTATTTTTTTTGAATAATTGAGATAGTGAACGGATGCAGTGCTATGTTTTCCTGGTTGCCTGTGCATCAAGAGCAGGAAAGGAGACGGCAGTATCTCAGAAGAATTGCCATCAGATAAGTTTAATTGCCGTCTGACAGCTTTAACCTCACTTCCGATGGAAGGACAAATATCTGTGATAATTCTATTTTTTGTTTTCAGCGTCATGCGAGCACGGGACGAATCGAATGCGAGCACGGGACAAATGCAATGGAATTGGATCACAACAATCAAGTATTTACTTTATCATTATTTTTTCTCTATCGATATATTTCCTCTTTCGTACTATTACAAGTTCCAATTTACACACCGACCGACCTGTCAAACCTGAAGTATACATGTACCTCACTTCTATTTCATCTGTTCTTCGTCTCCGGTGTAACGACAGTCAATGAGGAATCACTGATACCGATTAGGATTCGAGGGTTATTCCTTATTCTTTCTAGCAGAGCATCGATATTTTACTGCACCTGTATTCTTCTGGGACTTCCTAAAATAATTGTAAAAACACCATATAATTCAGCCCCGACGAGTACAATCTTATCGAGCTGTACCTTATCGAGGAGATCTTTCGACGTAATGATTCCGAAACGTTTCTATGATGTTCGAAAACGGGATACCACTATGAAGTGGGCAAACAAATTTCAAACAACAGGATCCTTGAGACATGGGACTGTACGGGGAGGAGATCGAACTGATCCATATAAAATTATGATTGTCCAAAAGTTGCATCAAAATGACTTTGTGAGACGACATAGGTTCGCAGAAAGGATGTTGGAATTGCTGGCCGAAAACAACGTTTTATTCATGAGTGACGAGGCCCATTTCCATTTATCGGGGATGGTAAACAAACAGAATTTTCGATACTGGGCATTCGAAAATCCGCAAGAACAGCATGAGAGAGTAATTGTTGGTGTGGCGTATCTCGAACTTGCATTATTGGGCCGTATTTTTCCGTGAAAATGGACGAACTGTATCTGTTGACATAAATGGCTATCTCACCATGTTGCGTGATTATTTCCTACCAGAACTAAGAAGACGACGCATTAACCTCAACACAGTTTGGTTCCAACAAGATGGGGCGGCGACTTGCAAGGGCAACGATGAACTTTTTAAGGGAACATTTCCCTGGACGCCTGATTTCATTGCGTCGGGATTTGGAATGGCCTCCTCGATTACCAGACCTGTCATCTTGTGACTACTTTTTATGGGGCTACTTAAAATTGAAAATTTATATAGATAAACCGCGAACTTTTGAGAATCTTTCCGAAACTATAGGTAACGCGCGAAATTGAAACGATTCCTCATGCCATGCTCGAAAGAAGTATCGATGATTTTGCCATCCGTCTAGAAGAATGCCTCGACAAAAATGGACCCCACCTAACTGACGTGATTTTTCGTAGTTGAATATTATGTTACCTTAAAGAGAGAGAGAGAGTGGGGTTACTTTGCTCCTTGCGGGTTTACTTTGCGCCACGCGTCGAAAAAGTTTAAATTAATTGTACCCTTCAAGATGTAGTTATCTTCCATCAAATTGAGATCAGTATATTGAAGGTGGCCTAGATGGCGTTAATATACGCCATCAGATTGTAGTTTCCACGCCAATAGCAGCACGTAATGTCAAACTAAATCTTAACAGTAGAATGTGATCAAATTTTCGTTCGTAAAAATCTCTGCGTCCAGAAGTTATTATCAAGCATAAACAGGTAAATATGTGCATATACTGGATTTCTAATATTCTCTTTTCTAATTGCTAGTAAAATTTTTGTTAATTTCGTATCAGAAAAAAAATATGGGTAATTTTGAAACGACTTATATTTCTGGCAATTGTGGGGTTACTTTGCTCCATGGGTTTTTGGCGGAGCAAAGTAACCCCGCGACTTAAATTATTCCAACGGCCATACTAAACACGATTTACTTGTTAAAGCAATGCCTAGAATCTACCAAAGAAAAAAACTGGGTTCCAGAAAATATGCGGATTATACAGAAGAAACATTGCAAACCTGTTTAAATGAAGTCAGTCGTGGAGACATATCTCACAGAAAAGCAGAGGAAAAGTACAAAATACCTAGAAGGACCATTTTGAATAAATTAAAAGGTAGACATAGCAGGAAGCCGGGAAAACAACCTGTTTTTAATAAGGATGAAGAAAATGAATTTGTAAACTGCATTATCTTTCTGGGAGAATTTGGCTTTCCAATAAATGAGAGTTGCAGCACATCATAAAAAATTGTTTAGACCGAAGTGGACGCCAAATTAAAATATTCAAAAATAACATGCCTGGCCATGATTGGGCCAAGTTTTTTGTCTAGGCACGCTAGACTTTCACAGCGGTTTGCAGAATGAATCTTCTATTTTTACAATAAAATTACATAAAAACATAACATAACATCATCGACATAGCGTCATCGACATCCCTCCTCTGGCCGATCAGGGCACGTTGCGTCGTGTCACGTTAGCCCACGCTATCCCCTCCATTGGGCTACGATACGAATATATAAATTATTATTTAACGAACTAGATTCAATAGGCTATTAATTAATTATAATATAATAACATTTAAAATGTATTATATATGTACAGAATAGACATTACAAATAATATTTTAATAACTCATTCATTATCAAATTCTGCCTCCGAATCATCAAATTCTTTGATTTCGCTCTCACGATCAGAAGTTTCAAACTCTGTAGTTTCCGATTGAGTTTCGGATTGGGAATCTGTAAAATCAATATAGCTGCTGTAATTCTATATTCAATAGAAAATAATTATTTTTTACATAAAATCTAAAGGATTGAACTTTGCCAACAATATTATTTGCACAGGTACCTGAATTTTTCTGTGAAGGTTGACAGACAACTTCGTTAACCAATTGTGGTAATTGATCGCCTTTGAACCAATCAAATTCATATTTGTGGCCGATTATTTTCCACCCGTGATCGATTGGAGATAGTTCTGTCGTGACTTTTCGATGGGCATTGCGCCAAGTGTTTGCAATGTAACTCGCTCTTAAAAATTGTTGCATCAATTCTGATTCACATGGTGGCATACTCGAGCCATCAACATTTTTTGCGTCTATTTTGAACGAATCATTAACGGTACTTGAACTTTTATACGTTTTTGAAAACAAAACGAATCGTGCCTCGTTCACTGATTTCAATTTTTTTCATGCTATATAAGTAGCAAACAAACTGTCTTATTTTTTCGAATACGTCACTCCTATTGTTGTCGCTTATGTACCCGAGATCGGCGAAGGCTTTTTGAAAATCTGCGCTTTTTGGCGAATCAATTCAAGAGGCCTTTTTTACCTTTTTTGTAAAATACCGGGTTGAAATCGCAGCCAGTAAAAGCGTGCAGTCCTGGCAGAGCATTACACACAGAATTGTCCAATTCATCGTATAATTTATTGACATCAATAATTCTTTGGCGGTTCCCAGTTCCAACTTCGATCCAAATCTTCGATGAACTTGATAAGTTTTCCATATTTCCTAACATTACAACAAGTATATCAGTATCTGAACACCTGATTAAAATATTAGAATTTTGCACAATGTTGCATGCATGGAAAATTATTTTTGTATCAGCCTCCTCGTGTGATGTGCAGGTTGTTTTTTTCTTCAATGGTTCTGTTTATTCTGCCGTCATTTACTTTATACTGATAGCACACTTATCATAATTTAATTGGACGGTTTTAATGCCCAAGTAGGGCGCTAATTCACCATTAGCCCAATGATCAATAAGGAATTTTACGAAAGCTTGTTTGAATTTTATATTTCGTAATTCTTTTGAAAAATCAGTGTTGCATTTTTGATCGGACCCAGAGATGTTATAATCACGTTTTTCCGAGGTATTGCGCAATGCATGCTCGCAATCCTTAATTTTGAAGGCGTAAAATATCTGTCAAAAATTATTGTGATATTTTGTGCATTAAATTTTACAATACTTTGTAATAATTTTTTTGAAATATTTCCAAACGTCAAGGGAACGTCTTTCATTAAGTGCCGAAAGAAGAAGCCATCAATTAAAACAACGTCAGTATATGCAGGCGGTTCGCTATTGATTGAAATCTCTAAAGTTTTCATTAAAGCAGATTTGTCCGTTTTGCAATGTGTCCCATCTAAATGACACAATGCAAATGGTATTGGAGTCAACGGATATGATAAAACTTTTTCAAGGTCAATGCTCTGTTCGACTGAAACAGCTAGAAGCCTGCCAAAAAGATCTCGTTGCATCCGTACTTCTTGAATTTTCCCATTTACATTAACCTGCTTTTTTTTAACGAATCTGTGAACGTTACAACTTTGTTAGTTACAATTTTCGCTTTAAATCGTGTACTCTCTTCATTGCAGCTAGAAGTAAATGCTTTTCTTAATTCATCGCCGTCATTTTCGACATTTAACAAACATTTTGTTGCTGCTTCTGACGCAGCTTGGCCAGTACAAATATTGAATAAGACATTCGGATCGAGACTACGATCAAATGGATTTATATTTTGCTTTATGGCATGTATTAAATTTTGAAGCTGTGTGGTACTTTTCTTTATTCTATTTTTGTCAAGATCAGCAGTGATATCTTCATTCAGCCTTAAGCCAGCTTGTTGTAATACATGAGTTATTATTGTGGATCTCATGCTGTGACTTCTGCACCAGCGTTGTCGAGCTGGTAGCGAGTTGGTAAAATGCAAAACTCCTGTTAATCTGCTTGCCGCATCTGCATTAATCGTCTGCTCAAGAGTAAGATCTACTGGTATCTTCGAAAATGGGTTGTCGGTTCTTTATATTCCGAAAGAACCCCTTTCAAGTTGTACGTTGAGTCCTGGATGAGTTTCGTTAACTCTGCATAATTTATTATGATATAAAACAAGCCAACGAGCGTAATTTGGTTGGTTGAATACAAAAAATAAATTTGCTATTCTAGGCAAAATAAATTTAAACAACTGAAAGTCATTTCTTCGAATACTTGCGGTAAGCATTAAATGATTATTAATTAGATTTATATAAATCATGTAGTATTGTGTAGTATTGCCGTGCTCGCCGTTTAACGTTTTTATGCTGTATTGTTCGTACTTCTCAATGATACGTAATAAATCAACATGATCGATCGTAGGTTCCATTGATCGATTCTTCGAAAAACTTACAAGATAGTTTTTCACTTCTTCACTTACTTCAATATTTTCCGATTGTGCCAAGCTTTCAAAGTGTAAAATAAACAAGGCTAAGCTTATCATTGGGTGAATGCGTTTGCATCTGTTAAAATGCTTTCCAGTTAAAAATCCATTCAAAGATCCACTTGCCAGCAATTCTGAGTCAATTAATATATTTGAAATTCCGCAGTGTGAGAACGCAGGTAAACGACGTAAAAGTCACGTATCACTCCGACGTCTCCAGCAGGAATGCCCTAAAGTGCCCCTTCGCCGTCCCAGGTCAGGTCAGTCTGTTGCCATCACAAAAAATGGGGGGAGGGGGTTAGGCCCCGTGCGGGGTCCTCCGGTGGTCGGCGCGGTGACGTCAGAGTATCGAGAACCCCCGAGCTACCTCACGCCCAGGGTATTGTGCTCACAGTTCGGCCATTCTGACAGGATTCGCGACCCCGCGAACTGTTACTTATCCCTTGGTAGCCATGCTTCGAGTTATTCTACGTTCTTCTGTGAACAAACATGATTTATTAAGAATGCTGTTTAGTCAATTACCGGTAGACCCACCATGACTCTAGTCAAAAGCTGTTGCTGTTTCCTTCCTAAATCTCACGTGCATCACACACACACATGCCCTCATTTTATTACATTACAAAACAAGTGAACCACCGCCAGTCGGCGCTTGATCGAGTCCACGATCTTCGCAATTCTTATACATGTGCGCCGTACAATTCATACGAGCCACCGCAAAATAGCGCTTGATCGAATGCCCAATCTTCGCAGCTCTTATGTATGATTTGTGCTAACTGTACTACTTCACCCACTTCGTTATATTACAACACATGTGAACCACCGCCAATCGGCGCTTGATCGAGTCCACGATCTTCGCAGTTCTCATACTTGTGCGCCATACAATTCATACGAGCCACCGCAAAATAGCGCTTGATCGAATGCTCAATCTTCGCAGCTCTTATGTATGATTTGTGCAAACTATACTACTTCACCCATTTCGTTATATTACAACACATGTGAACCACCGTCAATCGGCGCTTGATCGAGTCCACGATCTTCGCAGTTCTCATACATGTGCGCCATACAATTCATACGAGCCACCGCAAAATAGCGCTTGATAGCGCGAATGCTCAATCTTCGCAGGTCTTATGTATGATTTGTACCAGAGTGCATGCGAACCACCGCAAAATAGCGCTTGATCGAATCCACGATCTTCGCAGTTCTCTTGCATGACTCTAAAATAACACTTTGGGTTCGGTAGATACTACTCTTATGGTCTATACTACTCCTGATACCAGTATTGATTCGTCCTGAGACGGTATCACTTATGCTGCTACATACCATTCAGACTTGGATGAGTTGTTCGTTCATTCCCGCTGTCCGTCTCAGAGTCGCTGATTGTCGTACACCAGCGCTTTAGACTTTCACCAGGGACGACGCCACAGTAAGGCTTCTGTGTCCGTTCGGCTCCCTTTACGTCCTCAATTACGTACCGGTCGCGGTCTAATACTTTCGTGACAACATATGGCCCAGCGTACTTTGGCAAGAGCTTTTTACTAGCGCCATCATTATTACTAATGACTCGTTTTACCACTACCAAGTCGCCCGCTTTAAATTGCCTTGGGAGAGCTCTCTTTCTATTGTACCTCTTCGCCTGATCTAATTGTTGTTTTTGGATATTTCCTAACGCCTCTTCTCGAATTTGCTCGCGATCTATTTGATTTGTAGTATCTCCTAACTGGTTAAGGATTTTTGACTCTGCTCCGCTTCGCGGTTTATACCCGAACATTAGCTGCGATGGAACTTTACCCGTTGCCTTATTCGTAGTATTGTTTATTCCCCAGATTACTTTCGGTAACTGCTGATCCCATCGGAATTCATCTTCGAGCCTCGCGGTCAACGTATCTAAAATAGTTTTGTTATATCGTTTTACCTGACCATTAGCTCTCGGAGTAGCTACGGCAGTCAGCACGTGTTTGATACCCTTTTCGTCACAAAATTCTTTGAATCTCTTACTAGTGAACGTACTTCCACGATCACTGATGATGCGTTTGGGAAACCCGAATGTGTCGCCAATATTTTTGAAAAACCGCTCGACATATAGTACCTTAGTGCGTTTTACATCCTTCGCAAACACGAACTTTGTGAACGCATCGACAATTACAAGTAGTTGCGTGTTACCTGTCGTACTCTTTAAGAAGAGTCCAACGTGGTCTACGTGTACAGTGTGAAACGGTTCTGGAACCTTCTCTCAATGGGGTGCAGTATACCTGGCCGCTTCCCAATAGGTTCTTTACTATACAGGCACTCAAGGCACGCAAACACGTACCGTTTCATTGATGCAAACCAATAATTAGCTTGAACTTTTTTTTAACGTCTTATCGAAACCTAAGTCATCTATTTCCGCTTGGCTGTCATTTCCTTGCATAGAGTTTCGACTCAGAGCGTCAACGTGCGGCATCTTTGCTCCCGGTCGATATTCTGTTTTACAATCGTACTCTTGCAATTGAATCCACCAGCGCGCGACGCGAGGCAAAAGATCGCGCTTTACAAACGTTGCTCTCAGAGTACTGCAATCGCTTACGATTTTAAATTTAATTCCTAATATGTTTTTAGCCACAACGGCTAATGTTTCTAATTCATACGAATGGTATCGTTGTTCCTCTTTTGAAGTTTGATGACTGAAATAGATTACCGGCTTCAATGTATCCTCAGTCTGCTTTTGTAATAAAATACCGCCTAAACCTATCTTACTCGTGTCCGTGTGAACTTCGGTTTCCGCATGTGGATTGTACAGGGCGAGGACAGGTCTGCAGGTCAGTTTTTCCTTTATTACCCGGAATGCTTCCTGCTGCGCAACCCCCCATACCCAAGGTTCCGTTTTCTTAGTTAACAATGTGAGAGGTCTTGCGATAATTGCGAAGCTTTCCACGAATTTTCGAAAATAGCTAGCTAAGCCGATAAATTGTCTCACCCCCGTAACATCTTTCGGTACCTGAAAATTCGAGACACTGCCTCGATTTTATGATTACCTGGGCGGATACCCTGTATTTGTCTAATAAATCGTGTAGTTTTTCTTTGTGTACATCGCTTACACTTTCATCGACTTTAATATGATCCTTTGGTAAGTTGCTCTAACGTCGATTTCTGAATGGCATTCATTTCTAACTGTTTCTGTCTAATTTTCTGATCAACCGAGGTCTCTCCCCTAGCAATCTCAGTCCGCGCAATTAATTTTCCTTTTCGGACAACAAGTGGGGTGTCGGATAAATTGATTATTGGCACTCGGCCGCTAGTCATACTAATTATACAGCGCGGTATACAATGCTCTTTCAATTCTTCGCCACATACGCTAAGCTCAATGTATAAATCACCTTGGTATTCCGTTCTTACCGCTACCTGGGTATCTCTAGCGTGCCGTGGAGGGATAACCGTTTTCTCTGTTAACCATATGGGCACTTTCTGCGGCGGCAATTTCTCCACTTCCGGCAGTACTGCCAGAGTCCTATCAAACAGCCGCAATTGTCCATCTCTTTGAACCATCGTGACGCCAGGTAGTTCCAGGAAGGGTTATCCGACGATCGACTCTCATAGCGATAATCCTCACTCCTTCCACTCCGTGATTGTGGTCTATCGCTGGAATTATGTCTTGGCGGAGCGGTGTATAGTGCGAATGTGAGCGTCTATCATCCGAACTTCGCAAATCCCGACGAGATCGACGACTCCATGAGCAACGCGGTCTTGAAGGTGATCGCGAACGCGGCCTCAACGGTGTTCCGCGGCGTGATCTTAATCGTGTTCTCGAACGCAACCTCGGTGACGTTCCTGAATGAGGCCTCGTAGGCGAGGTAGAACGGGATCTTGGAGGCGACCGCCTTTGTACTCGATCTGCCATTATCTACACAGACCTTATAACACTCGCAACTATTACAAAATCACTTCACTATCACTTTTTGGGCGAAAACTTTTAATTCAGATCCCACTTCTGAACTGTGAGAACGCAGGTAAACGACGTAAAAGCCACGTATCACTCCGACGACGTCTCCAGCAGGAATGCCCTAAAGTGCCCCTTCGCCGTCCCAGGTCAGGTCTGTTGCCCTCACAAAAAAGGGGGGAGGGGGTTAGGCCCCATGCGGGGTCCTCCGGTGGTCGGCGCGGTGACGTCAGAGTACCGAGAACCCTCGAGCTACCCCACGCCCAGGGTATTGTGCTCACAGCAGTTATTTATATATTTGCCAACAGCTTTAAAATAAGCCATCTGGATATGAAATGCACCAAAATGTATAAACAGATTATTAAAATTCTGCTCATATTCTCTCTCCGTCGATTGAATCTGTAGCGCAATTTTCGCTGTGGCTAAATCATATGTGACTTGCATATACGTTTCGTTCCATTCAACTGCAACTTTCTGAGCTTGATGCATTGTTTCAGCAACTACATGGTTACTTGTCGGAGATTGATTTATTGTGGTTAAGTATGAAACCTTTTGTTTTACAGAGAGTTATCAATAAATAACAAACTATTGAATCCTACCCACATGGTGTATTCTCAATGTGCAATGCATGAGATAACATCCAAGCCAAACGTATTCTTCCATGTGTGTTTAAACTACTTGGAATTAAAGTTGTAGCTTCTCGGCAGGTAGTACGGGCAGAATTTCGATCAATTTCGGTTTCTTTTGATAAGGTTGTAGATCAAGCGTTATTGCATCAAAAGTACGCCTTTTTCTTTTTCGGCATAGCTCTGCCGATGATTCCCCGTCACTAGCAGCCACACTTTGAAGTGTTTCATGATCAATATCCTGGAAAGTAATACCTACAGTATCATGTAGTGTATTTTTTCCGATTAACGTTTCAGCATATCTGTCGAAATTATCAAACGCTAACCCTGTACACAGATTTGGCTTTTTCTGTATATCCTCAGGACATATTTGGGTTTCGTCAGTAGAGCTAAAAGTAGCCTCTGTTTCAATTTCCTCAATAACTGTGTAGCTGCAACAATGACCATTCCTGTGTTTAAAATATCTATAATTTTCCTGCTACTTGTGAGGTTTTTAATTGCCATGCCTAACGTCAGATATTTTGCTGTTTTTAATCTGGCGTTAGTTACCGCATAAATAATGTCTTCGCTGAAAGATTGCACTAGTCGACTGCGTGCATTGCTCAGTTTACTTCGCCTGCGTTGGCCACTTAATAATAAACAGTAAAAATCTGTCAACAAATTTGGAATTTCCGGGCATTCTCCGTCGATAATATTCTTTGTTTTTAGGTTCGTTGGAAGCTTTTGTTTTTCAATAGATAATATTGTTTTTCGTAAAAGCAATGCTGCTGCTTCGATGTCATCTTCATTTTGCAGCAATCCCAAATCGATGTCTCCTAGATTCACTCCAGTAGCTGGCATAACTACTTTTAAATTATTCATCGAAATTATTTTAATTTTATCTTTGAATATCTCGAGTCATTTTTTTTGTAAATACCACGGCGCCAAATAACTCGGGGAAATGTCTAACTCGTTCTTTGAAATTTCTTTTTCAAGTTGCTCGAGAAACATATTTCGTAAACGCGATAAATTGCAGTATTCTTTTCTCAAGACGACAACGCTATTGACAAAAGTACATACACTTTCGTACGCTAACTTGTAGCATTCTCGGTGTTTTGACACGACGGTTTCTGTCTTCTGTAACTGATGATTGCATTCGTTTCTGTATTTTGTTATACAAGACATGTGATATTTTAGAATGCGATTCGAATCTAACATATCTTGTATTTTTTCGAGCATGCCTATATCATCAACTTTACACGCCTGTGATTTAATTACATCTGCTATTGAATTATTTACCGACGTATGCAAACTTCGACAGCGTCCATGAAAATTTTTTCTTTTTCTTCCTTTGTTGCAAATAAAACAAGTGCTATCACTTGTTAATTCTTTTTCTTCTTCTTCGCCTTCATTAGCATTAAGAAATTATTTATTGAATTAAAAATGATTTAAGTATAGTGAATCAAGGTTATTAAAAATTGTTTATATTTCTACCGTGCTTCAGAACATATAGGCTCTACGATCTCCGCAGTTTTCTCAGATTCATCAGCAATTGCTGTGAAACTATAAAGAAAGAAACAGTATATCGATACCTTACTATGAAAATCTCGTAAGTGCAATTTTTTACAAAATTGAGTTTTATGCGTAACTACATTAAAGACGTTATATTTCTCACGTTCTGTTAAAATCTCGTATGTTAATTTTTCAAATTGTGCCATCTGTAGGGCAATTTGAATACCTCGTAAGTTAAACGTTTGACAATCGTAACTGAAAACCTCGTAAGTTTCAGTTGTAACATAATCCCTAACGGGTTGCACGTCGTATGAATTATTTTGTTACATTTGGTGAAATAATTAAGAGTAGGGTAAGTGGTTTTCCTAAATTTTTGTACGCTAATGATTGTTACACACTGATGTAATAATAAAAAAGACAAAAAAGAAGCAAATTACGTTTTTTCCATGGATTTGCAGAAAGTTCTGCTGTCGCCACAATCAAAAATTTCATCCCTTTATTATAAACGGAAACTCTGCGTTCACAACTTTATCACAAAAAGTCTCTCCAGGATATGTATATTTTTTAATTAAAAGTGGCGCAAACCATACCAATATTCCTCTATCTCAAAAATTGAAATTTTGATGGATACTTTTGTGAAAAATGTCAAATTTCTCGATAAATTCTTTTCTCGCATTTTTTCAATATAAAAAATTAAAAAATGAAAAACAGAATTATTGGATTATAAAGAGGAAGTCTTAAACTAAATTTGAGTTCACGGTTTTGAGTCGATACATTAAAAGGAACGCAAATGGCAACTGTTTTTCTGTGTGGGGTCCATCGGACCCAGTGTAACCACTACGGGTTAACATATTTAGGATTTTTCCAAAGGATAGGAATCATGTGTGCAATTTTACTATTTAAACAATCGTAATCGCATAAATATTTATGTAATTAACTGAGAACGTTATATGCGGTTTAAACGTCAACAACGCAACTTCTTACTTCAATAGGTGTTCAAGTCATATCGATAATAAGTACGAAACAAATTATTTTGAGCATGCACAAAATGTTTATATTGAATTGTATCTTACCTTAACTCTTGTCTATACTTTTTACTTAAAGCCGTAAACTTTCTGTAGCAAACTACATGATAGCACTCAATTTGTCCTGGATTCGATGGCAAAGGTATATTGTCGTACGTTAAATTATATTTTGCACGAATTCGTAAAATTGCTTTACAATTTGTTAAAGTCTCCTCTGTAAATGATATTAATAGCTGGTGCTTCTTGAGGCAGAATACGCAAATTTTGTTCACTTTGAAACGAAACACATGCGTCACTCACTACGGTTTAACCATTGTTCAATACAACACGAATTGAGACACGACACTTGATGGCGCGACGCTTTTAGCCCCGATTGATATATTCGCATAGTACCCCAATGGAAGGGATAGCGTGGGCTAACGTGACGCGATGCGACGCACCCTGATTGGTCAGAGGAAGGATGTCGATGACGCTGGCGAAATGGAAAAACTAAGTATCAAAATTCCCCAATTGTTCATCGGCGGCATCGGATACTCCTCTCCTTTAGCCGGCTCGGATCACTTTTATGATGGTACCGGTTAAAGCGGGCACTGCTAGTCCATGGAAATCGTACTAAAAAAGAGGTGTTGCCTTGCATAAAATGAGGTAGTTCTGATTTTTGGATATGTTGTATCTGATGAAGTGGTAATAACAAATCCGAGTTTTCGACCTCGGACGCCCTCCGGATCATTGTTAAATAATTGAAAAACCACTAAATTTTAGGACTTTTTTCAGTTTTTGTCAATTTTAACAATCAAGGACTAATGTTACGGCAAAATCATTCCATACAATTTTAAAGCAAATAAAATTTGCAATAAAGTGAGATTAATTTGGTCTTGGTAGGCCAAATAGTTTCTAAGATACAGCAATTCAAAGTTTGCAAAATTTCCAAGAAAAGGAAATTTTAGAGTTTTTTTTTAGTTTTCGTCAATTTGAACCACTAAGGACCTATTTTATGAAACAATTATCGTATACGTTATTAAAGTAGACCAATTTTGCACCAAAGCGAGACAAATTTTGTCTATGTAGACCTAATAGCACCTGAGATACAGTTGTTCATAGTTGATGCGATAAGTATGTATGTATGCAAATCGTTGAAACATGGTTTGTAAAAGTGTTACCTATCGATTTTGTGTATTTACCGCTCAGATTTTAGACCTGTATGTAAATACCTAACCATATATTTATTGAGAAAATTCGATGTAAAAATTGAGGGGTTAACGGGGCCGACATTTGTGGTGTAAAGAGACACAGGTGCGCCCGCGACTTCAGCGCTGTCGTCGTTCTGATGAACTACTTGAATGAACATGCCGCGAGACACTATCGTGTCTCTTGATCTATACAGCATTTAGACTAGCGTATGCTGTGCTAGCGTCTAGCCAGTGCTCCTGAGTGTTACCGAACTCACAATCAGTCCAATGCTACTGTTCGGTCGCCGCGCGATCAAAGTCTCTCAGATCTCCTCGGGGTCGTAAAGCCCGAGTACACCATACGTGACGCGGCTATGCGAATTAACCGAACGTACCGTAAGATGTTTTTCAATCTATCGGCTAGTTTAATTAATCGTACACTGCCGAGTCTAAAGTGCGAGGGTACCATTAATTACGATTTCCCGAGTCTCGCACTTCAGGATCGAAAAAACCGAATGCTCGTTCTCGACTGTGGGAACCAATAGTAAATTGAATTCCTAGATATCCTTGTCATTAAGTTTTCCCTAATTGGCCATTGACTGCATTCGTAATTCCTCCCCTTAAGCCGGCTCGACATTAACGTCACCGCGGGAGACGGCTTATGGTGTTCTGGCCGATACCTTCTTTCCGGGAAAGGTACGGAACCGAGGTATTAACAACCTACGCTCACCAAAATGTGACGTTTCGTTGATAACGCGATTATTTATAGTCGGCGAGTTATTTATGAGTGATGCTGTGAATCAACCTTCCAAACTCCGTCGCTCTGTGCGACGGAACACTACAATGTGTAACTAACTGCCTCTATTCGTCAGTCGCTCACATCTATTCGGCCGAGTTAGATATGTTCTAAAAGTTACGTGACGCATTCAGTTCGAAAGTGAATTAATAATAATATGATGGAGAGTGCACGAGCCTCCGTGGATTCCCGTTGCTTTATATGAAATGATAGTTTGAGTGAAGGTGAAGTGATTTTGGTGAAACAGAGAGGAGTGAAAGCCCTGCTTACGTGCAGTATTAAATTTAAAAACCGAGAACACGAACGTTTACTGAAGGAAGTGCGCGAGATTTCAGTGCATCGTGCGTGTCAAAAACGATACGCCAATCCCAAATTGATAAAAGCAGCTGTGCAACGTGGGGAAAAGGAAGTGAGATCAGCGAGACCTACAAGAAGTTCAACTGAGCAGTTCAACTTCAGAGAGAACTGTTTTTTATGTGGAGAGCAAATAACTGTTGAATTCATTGAAGCTCAGAAAAAAAACAAGCCTAAAAAAAGAAATAATGTGATTGCCGTGGAGAACTTGCAGCTGGTTTCAACCTTATTGAAAGCAGCTGAGAAAAGAGGCGATGAATGGGCACTGAAAATAATAGAACGCATCTCAGGAAAGATATGGATTTGCCTGCACTAGATGCAAGATATCATCGGTTTTGTCAAAGGAAGCTGTACAGACCTGTTAGAAAAGGACTACAGAGGGAAGAACATACTCGTGGCACTGTTGATGAAGCCATGGATAAAATTTTCTTCCTAGAAGAAAACTCGGAGGAGAGAGAGAGAGAGAGAGAGAGAGAGAGAGAGAGAGAGAGAGAGAGAGAGAGAGAGAGAGAGAGAGGGAGAGAGGGAGAGAGGGAGAGAGGGAGAGAGGGAGAGAGGGAGAGAGGGAGAGAGGGAGAGAGGGAGAGAGGGAGAGAGGGAGAGAGGGAGAGAGGGAGAGAGGGAGAGAGGGAGAGAGGGAGAGAGGGAGAGAGGGAGAGAGGGAGAGAGGGAGAGAGGGAGAGAGGGAGAGAGGGAGAGAGGGAGAGAGGGAGAGAGGGAGAGAGAGAGAGAGAGAGAGAGAGAGAGAGAGAGAGAGAGAGAGAGAGAGAGAGAGAGAGAGAGAGAGAGAGAGAGAGAGAGAGAGAGAGAGAGAGAGAGAGAGATAGTACGGAGATGGCGTAATACTAGTTATCACATCAAACAAAACAACAATTGTTTGCCTGGTATGCTGAACAGAAATCAGATCCACAAGAAGAGTGACTCCGGGTGGTTAAAGCAGCAGCTGATATTATCCGAGAGGATATTCGCTCTCAAGTGTACAGCATAAAAGAATACCCGCCCTCACATGATTTTTTGCAGAATGTGGATTCTGTAATACCAAACTCGCTGAAAACGTATATGGAGACCGTGATTATAAAAAATAACAATTTCCCATACAGTACTGATTATTATATACAATGAGATGTTTCATATTACAACAAAAATTTGAAATAATAATTTTATATTTACTACAATGGTTTTTTAAATAAATTATAATGCTTATTTCGTTAACGGCCGTACTTCATTTTAGAAACCATCCCTTTAATATTTGCTTACTAACCTCATCAACCTTGGACCGCTGTATCTCAGGTGCTATTAGCTCTACATAGACAAAATTTGTCTCGCTTTGGTGCAAATTTGGTCTACTTTAATAACGTATACGATAATTGTTTCATAAAATAGGTCCTTAGTGGTTAAAATTGACGAAAATTAAAAAAAAACTAAAATTTCCTTTTCTTGAAAATTTTGCAATACTTTGAATTGCTGTATTCTTAGAAACTATTTGGCCTACCAAGACCAAATTAATCTCATTTTGTTGCAAATTTTATTTGCTTTAAAACTGTATTGAATAATTTTGCCGTAACATTAGTCCTTTGTGGTCAAAATTGACAAAAACTGAAAAGTCCTAAAATTTAGCGGTTTTTCAATTGTTTAACAATGATCCGGAGGGCTTCCGAGGTCGAAAACTCGGATTTGTGTTATTACCACTTCATCAGATAAAACATATTAAAAAATCAGAACTACCTCATTTCATGCAAGGTAAAATGTGTCAATTCCATGGCCTATGCGGGGAGATGGCTGTTTACGAATAGGGAGGTTCGGTAATTTTTTTTTTATGAAAATCGAAAGAGCTTGGGTCACAAAAACGTTAACCGAAGTTGTAGCGCAAAATATTAAGAGTTAATCGTGCTATAAATATTTAAAAATCATGAATTGACACGAGGCTAGAAAACGGGACCTCGACACGAGGCTACGTTGCGTGACGTCAGTTGCCAGACACCCCCCGCCACAACGTCCAAACTATACTCGCCAACGAGTAGATTTACCGTAGAAAATGCAACAGCCAACAGTACGTATTAAGTAGTAGTGGCTTCAGCGCGAAAAAATCACATAACACTTCGTTGTTGCTGTTTCGTAACTAACTATTTCTTATTTAGTAGACGCTGCAAAGCCTGTTTAGAAGGGACAGAGTGACCAGAAATCACTCTGTATCAAGCTACACATCACAATGCTCATCTGGGCCGCTAGGTCCGCCGGGTTTTTTTCCGGGTTGTAAAGTATTGGAAACTTTTTAGCAAGGGTAGAGTTATAAATCTGTACCCTCTCTCTCTCTCACTCTCTCTCTCTCTCTCTCTCTCTCCCTCTCCTCTCATCTCTCTCTCTCTCTCTCTCTCTCTCTCTCTCTCTCTCTCTCTCTCTCTCCTCTCTCTCTCTCCTCTCCTCTCTCTCTCTCTCTCTCTCTCTCTCTCTCCTCTCTCTCTCTCCTCTCTCTCTCTCTCTCTCTCTCTCTCTCTCTCTCTCTCTCCTCTCTCTCTCTCTCTCTCTCTCTCTCTCCTCTCTCTCTCTCTCTCTCTCTCTCTCTCTCTCTCTCTCTCTCTCTCTCT